>CM035235.1:47369489-47525047 GCA_020226215.1 Sindora glabra | reverse complement strand
TAAATTTCAAATTAATTCACTATTCTTTAGGCTTTATTAGTGATATATGAAATTTTATTCAATAGTTGACTAATAGAAATTGTTATTGAAGGTTTGTAGAAGACTGAAAATAGGTACGAATTTCTCTTGATATTCAATTGATTACCAAGTTGATTTGAAAATTAAAATCTGTTACGAGGCATTGGATGCAGGATAGCATGACATTAGTATTTGATATCTGGTAATGATTAAATTAGTATTTGAAAATTATTGATTTGTAATTAGAGAAGAATTGTAGAAAAATGAGTGTATGAGGCTAACTGTTTAGAATTCAAATATTGTTTAATTAGGAAAAATTCAGAATTTTAATACCATTTAATTAGAAATTTTTCAGTAATATCCCCACATCTGTATAATTTTTTCTAATATAAAGTTCTATAAGTTCATGCAATATTTAGACACTTTTTTTGTTCAAACTTAGAACTTACAAAAAAAATAAAAATAGAAATCCATATATTAGTGCTATAACGTCATCATAATAAAGTTTGATCTATGAAACATTTTGCACCTTCCCAAAAATGTTTTAATCGAACTTCATATATATATTTTAAGGAACATCAACATTTTTTAGAATATTATTATCCTTAATATTCTTTCAACATATTCCTACAAGGGGTGGGAAGTAGAGATTCTATATTCTCGTTAACACAGAAATATTTTAATAATATAAATAAACTATTTTATCCACCCTTCTATTAAATCCTTACTACTATTAACACATCATTTCACTATTATTTATCACTGTTAATTGCTGATAACCATTATTTACTGCTAGTAACCATTACCTACTACCATCCATAGTTTGTGAGCATCGCTGGCTATTGTTCATCATCATTGATAGCTATCAACTTCTATTCATCATTGATGACCACTATTTATCATTATCCATCATTGTTTACTACCATCACCTTGCTTACTTTCTACTACTAGTAATCATTGTTAGCTATCATACATCATTATTAATCATCAGCAATCACTACTTACTGCTATTGATTACTCAATTTTTAGTGGAGATATTTTTAATAATCTAATGATATTTTTTTAAAATATGCAAAATAATTAAAATATTATATTGCTACATTACTTAGAACATTTCTAATTGAATCAAACATGATAATGTTACATTCTTAAAGATTAATTTTTTGGGAATCCATTCCTAGAAATATTAATATTCTAGGAAATGTTTGATTCCACAAGCCAATTACAACTCTATAGTGCAATTTAAAATTGTTACATATTTCATATAATACTTGGTGCAGTTTTTTTTTTCTAATAACAATGGTCATGAATGTAATAATGTCACATGGTTTTTGTTATAATAATTCATTTCATCCCATATACACTAGTAGACTTAAGTACGAGAGAAGTGATAATATTTTATGCAATACATACTGATGTAAACGTAATTGTGTAATTATTCTTTTGATGACTAAAATAAGAAAAAATATTGATTGTATTGGCTCTAATCAACTGAGGAAGAGAAAGGACATGTATAGAATATACTTGCATTCATATATTGTATATTATTTTTGTTGAATAATATAAAATGTGGACATGAATTGCATTCATACATACCAAATGTCAGAAGTACATAACAGAAATTTCAAGTTTTGATGTTTGTTTTCATTTATCATATTGACAATTACTTTAGAAAGGTAATCTTCTTTACAACCTAAATCCTTTTGCTATGTAGAGTGAATGACCTCTAAATCCCGCAAGTGCACAAGTTAAGTCTAGTTATAGTATAAAAAATTATCGTTCTCCACAGGGATTGTAGGTTGAGTACTAACTGAATTTCAAGTAAAATTATCTAGGCGGATCAATTGAGAGTGTGAATGAAGAACAAGTTGTAAAACAGAGCTTAACTATCAAAATAAGGTTTGATTCAGTGGAATAAAAGCGTACTTAGCTTAAGGATCCCTTGTACACTTCATTATGGAATGAATTTACTTCTCTAACTTGGTTTACTATTAATTATGATTGCTGGATTACCAAAATTAAGCTATACCTCATTGCAAGGCTACTAGCTACTAACCAAAGATTAAGTGCCCAGAATTACTCTAGTAATCACTCATCTAGGTTGCATTAACTTGCTTAGAATCCATTCTTGGACATTTCATCCTGTGCAAAAGAATACAATCAGCTTAATTTCTAAGTCTAATTGATATTCCCAATAATCATGCAAGATCCGATTAATTAATTGGTCATTTCAACCTAGAATCAATTAATCCATAACACAAATCCAATATTCCGGATACATTGGCTTGTTTTAGACAAAACAGCAAGATCAAATCATAATTCAACAGTAAATCAAGCTAGATTATATAAAATTCAGTTCCATAACTCCATGAACAAGTTCACCGAAGCTAAGCACAAAGGTTTAGTGTGAAAACATCTCAAGATCAGAAGAAAACAAGAAAACAGAGAAGGAAGTCAAACAATCCATGAAGATCTACAAATTTCTTGCTTGATTCTTCAATTCCTTGCTTGAATCCATGTTAGAAGGCACCTTTCGTGAGTTTAGGTCTCTCCCAGGGCTTCTCCTAGCAGCTCTCCTTGTTAATTCTCAGATTCTCCTCCTCCCTGACAAGATCTCACGCAAAAACTTATATTTTTGATGTACACGGGGTCCAACACGGCCCGTGTTTTACCCCGTGTTTCTCTGTGAAAGTTTCAGCAACAAGAAACACGTTGTGTGACACGCCCCGTGTTCTCCTACGAATTGTCAAACAGCAATGTACACGGGGTAGTACACGGCCCATGTTCTACCCTGTGTTCTTCAAAAAGGCTGATCAGCATATTACACGGGGTGTGATACCTCTCGTGTTCTTCAGAAGCGAATGGCAGAAAGATACACGGTGTGTGACACGGCCCGTGTTCACACCTGTGTTCTTCTCTGGATGACTCAATGAAGTCTCGAAGCAGTCCAGAACGAAACACGGCCCTGAACACGGGGTTAAACACGGCCCGTGTTCTTTGCTGAGTGAACAATCTTGCTTCAATGCTTCATGATTTGAATGGTTTTGCCTCTGGATTCTTTTCTAATGCTCATATATGTCATTTCATGACCTGAAAACAAAATATAGAGCATCTAAGTGTCCTTTTCAATCAATTTGCACAAAATACTAAGTAAATAAGTGGATGAAACACATAGAATTTAGGTGTATTTGTGCACTTATCAATTCCCCCACACTTGAATCTTGCTCGTCCTCGAGCAAGGAAGTAGGAGAACAAGGAAATCTGCTCCAATTTTATTCACTTCTCTTCTTTTTTTTTATATATATAAATCAGGCAATCATTCAACAAATCAAAGATTAGGGTCAAGTCATGCCAAGCAAATAAATGAAAATAAAGCAACTAAACAAGTCAATTCTCAGCATAGAAGCAAAAGAGAATAGCCTCACAAGTAAAGTATTTACTCTCACTCTCAAAACAAGGCTTGTGTATACTCTCAAGTCAATCAACTCATGACTTAATGCTACCATATGCTTACACAAACTCTAATCTCCATTACTATAATGTAAAATGCATGCAAATCAGAGGACTTTATTAGGGAAAAAGGGTGAGGAAAGGGGGAAGGAACATCAAAGGGTAAAAAATGATAGAGTCATGAGTTTGAAGGAAAAAGACACGTTAGTCATGAACTTGACCATTGTCAAGTTCCATTACTCAGCTTGATAGCTTGCTTCCACCCTTGCTTCAACCTCTATTATTTCATTCATCATCATTTTTTTTTATACAAATAAATCAGCAAACACAACAATTTTTTTTTTTCAACAGTGGTTGTATATCAACTTATCCAACTCGCAACACTAAGTAAGGGCCTCAAAAATAGCCAAACTTATAAAATGTGTCTAAGTTCCTTCAAACTCTAAGGTTCAAGTCACCTTAGGCAGTAGCTTGGGATGATGGTATGGCTAGGCTAGGAATGAGGGTTCAAAGCTCAAAGTGGCTAACTAAGGGGAAAGTTTTAGGAAAAATTAAAGAAAAGGATTCAAATAGGCCAAACAAATAAAAAGAAGGGTAAAGAAACATGGTCTCATCATATTTGACATGCAAAGCACATAAAATGTAGCCTCAAAAAGAGAAAATGCAAGTTCTAGAGCCCAAAGACAAGGGTGATGACATAATCCCTCAAGAAGAAAAATGAGCTTTAATTTGTAATGAGAAAATAGCTCAAAAGGCTCAAATCTCACAAGGGTCAATTATGCTCATTGCTCTTAGCTTCAAGCTTTAAATTTTCCTTATCAAATTGCCAAATATGCATTAAAGAAACAAGGCATGAATCAATCACTTTATTCAATAAATTGCCTTAAATTTTTTTTTTATTATTATTATTAATTTTTTTTTATTTTTTTATATATCATTGAATATATCATTGAAATTGGAGCAAATTTTAGTACTCTAAATCATTCAAGCAAGTTCAAGTGCAAAGTATTGCAAAACACTGCTCCCCCACACTTAAAAGTGGACATTGTCCTCAATGTACAAAATAGTAAATGAGAAAAGAGACAGAAAACAGATTGAGAATTGAAACTTCCCTGACATGCGGATTATGGCTGTCCAGAAAATCGTAGGGAGATCCAGAAGGAGAGACGAGGTAGGAGAGAGAGAGAGAACCAGTAATCTAAAAGAAAGAAAATACAATACTAGAAAAGAAATGCGGTTAGTTATTATAGATATTAACATTAAGAGTGCAAGAAAATAAAAGAGAAGAAAGCAATATAATAAAGAGTGAAACACAGGGCAAAGTTAATATATGTACAGACCAGATAAATGGGGATAAATATGAAGAATGAGTAAAAAGAAAAACATAATAGCTAAAAAAATAAAAAAAAATAAAATAAAATGCAGTAATCAATCTAAACTACTGGGTAGGGGGATCCGGATCAGCAGGGGAGGAAGGGTGGAATAAGTGGAACAGGGGCTCCACCATGCCCTCTATGTGCCTGGAGCGTCTGTCCAAGTCATCATAGAGTCCCTCAATCCGCATCTGACGCTCGGATATCAGACGGAGCTCCGCCAAGATCTGCTGCTGCCCAGAGAGGATGTCTCTAAAATATGCCTCATGTGGAACTCTGCTCTCGGTGGAAGAAGAAGGACCAACATTAGGAGTTGTGTTATTGCCTGGAATATGCTGCTGCTCCTTCTGGGGCTGGGGCTGGGGCTACACTACCGGCTGAATCCCCATGGCTATAAGAATGCCCCTTCGAAGGGGTGACATGTGTGATACTATGGTCAGAGAACCATAAGGCCAGTCGAAGACTCCTAACCGTCTGGCTAGTCGAGTAATGTATGGGCCAGCAGCTATACTACCAACTCTCCTGTCCATGGCCTGGGATGAGAAAAAGTGAGCGAATACTCCTCCAATGTTGATAGGCACCCTCTCAATCATGTTGTAGAGGAATAGAATATCAGAGGTGCTCACAACTCTATGGTTGTGCCCCCGTCCACTCAGAGTATGACTGAAAATGGAGTGAAGGACTCTCCAGGAAACCCTCCTAAGGCTAGACGCCTTACTCTTGGCGGGATCATATGTGTGTCCAATGGCTATATCAGTCCACACCCGCCACTCCTGGGTCCCGTGGGGCAGCCCGACCAGCATGTCCTGGTATTCCTCAGTAGTTACAAACTCCATAGAGTAGAGTCCTAGGCGAACAGACAGCTGGGTCACACTCATAGAGTAAGGAACGCCTCCTAGTCTGAACTGAACTGTATCTAGCGAGTCCACTGTCCCAAAATACCTCTCCAGATAAAATATGCTGAGAAATTCCAAGGTGAGCTCCCTGTAGGTGGGCTCTCTAATCTCAAAGAAGGTTTCCCAAGCTCCCACACTTATAAGCTCACGTATTTCTTCCTCTAGTCCAAATTCCCTCAACACTTCCCAGTCCAAGAATCTCCCTTCTACAATTGGCTTATCCCTGTGTCTTTCATAGGCTTGGATGTGATCTTCGTCAGTGAAATCTAAGAAGGGGTGTGAAGGTCCTCTAGACGATGTCCCTCTAGATGTACTATCCTTGGTAGTCTTTCTCGCAGTAGTCTTTTGTCTTTTAGACATTGTCTGCAAAAGGAATCAACAAATTGAGAGAGTGTATACCAGCCAGCAGCAAATCCCAAGAATAAAGATTCAGCAATACCAAACAACCAATCAAGCAATAAGCTATGAGAGCAATGGAGTGATTATGTCAATGAGGCAAAGCAGGCAATAAGGCAATCAAGCAATAAACTTCAAAACTTGAAACATAAGCAACCACAAAGTTCCAATTCAAGCAATTCAAGGTTTAGCACATGAGTGATGGTATTGCAGTTCAACAGGAAACTAAGTCAATCAATCACACTTGTGCATCAACAATTCTAGTCTTATTAATTAGAGATTCTAACTCAATTTATCAATCTAAGATTCTATTTTGATCAATTAATCATCAAAGAAGCAAGTTCAATCAAGAAAACCAGTGAATTTCCATGAACGTTGCTTTGTAAAGTTATTCAATCAACCTATCAATCATCAATTTCAAAGGATTTCAACATTCCTATGAATTCTAATATGTAATGGAAGTTAATAATCATTAGAAATATCAATAAACTCCAAGGATTTCAAAGGAAATGCACTAACCTCGTGAGATGATGAACAAAACCCTAGTTCGTGTAAAGATGAGAAGATGAATCCAAATCACAGCTTTTTAACCGATTAAATCGCAAATCAATTAGCTAAAAAACCTCAAATAGAAAAATAAAACACTTTGATCGATGTAATTTGGCAGTATGGAGTGCAAAAATGCAAAGAGAGAAGCTAGGGTTGCGAGTAAGAAAGAGAGAATGGGGGAAAATCTGGAAAATTCTGGGTTTTTATCGATTAAAAGCTCCCCCACACAGGAACACGGGGTCAAACACGACCCGTGTAGTACCCCGTGTTTCTCTCTAAAACATGATAACAAACCTCGCAGTTGTACACGGGATCAAACACCACCCGTGTTCTGTCCCGTGTTTCTCTCTGGGGAAGACTAACAAAATGCGTAATAGAACACGGGGTTTAACACGATCCGTGTTGTACCCCATGTTTCTTTCGGAAGGCTAAAGTTTAAACGCTCTCATCAGTGGTTCAACCAGAGAGGTACACGGGGTATGACACGGTCCGTGTTCTGTCCCGTGTATCTCTTTGATCCTTCATGAAAATCATAAAGTTTTTACGCGAATTAGACAGTGAGGAACACGGGGTCTAACACGGTTCGTGTTATACACCGTGTTTCTCACTGGACTGCGTTGAAAATCACAAGTTCTTTAAAATTAGCCAGACAGAGAGGTACACGGGGTAGTACACGGCCCGTGTTTTACACCGTGTATCTCACTGGAGTGCGTTTTGAGCCCTGTGTGTAAAAAAACATACAACAATCATAAATTCATGCCTAATCTACCTCAAAGACAAGTCCACATGCAAAAATGAGCATTCAACATCAACACTTAATGACTTAAATTCCTCCACTACTCAGTAACTCAGATTGAAAAGTAGAAAACTAAGGATTAAAAGGCAAGAAAACAGAAAAATAAGCTTGGGTTACCTCCCAAGAAGCGCTTGTTTAAGGTCATAAGCTCGACCCCTGTCTCTTTATTAGTCTGGTGCCTCCATTAATGGTGGCCCAGCAACATACTTCTTCAATCTTTGGCCATTAACCTTGAAATTTCCAGTGCTTTCGCTCCAAATCTCCACAGCTCCAAATGGATATACCTTCTTCACAAGGCACGGTCCAGTCCATCTTGTCTTTAGCTTCCCTGGAAATAGTTTGAATCTCGAACTGAACCAGAGCACCGAGTCTCCTTCTTGAAATTCCCTTCTAAGTATTCGTTTGTCATGCCAAGCCTTCGTTCTCTCTTTATAGATCTTAGCATTATCATAAGCTTCATTCCTCAATTCTTCAAGCTTAAGAAGTTGGAGCTTTCTCTTCTCTCCAGCAGATTGTAAGTCGAAGTTGAGTAACTTGATTGCCCAATACGCTTTGTGTTCAACTTCCACTGGAAGTGACAGTTCTTCCCATAGATGAGCCTAAATGGTGCCATTCCAATTGGAGTTTTAAAGGTAGTTCTATAGGCCCATAAAGCATCATCCAACTTGAGTGCCCAATTCTTCCTTGATCTAGACACTGTCTTTTCCAAGATGGATTTAATTTCTCTGTTGGAAAGCTCAACTTGCCCATTGGTTTGAGGATGATATGGAGTAGAAATCTTATGGGTTACTCCATACCCTCTCAAGAGCGATTGAAACTGATGGGCAATGAAATGAGACCCTCCATCACTAATCATAGCTCTAGGGATTCCAAACCTAGGGAACAACACCTTTTTGAAAAATTTAACTATAGCCTTGGCTTCACAAGTTCGAGTGGCAATTGCTTCCACCCATTTGGATACATAGTCAACTGCCACAAGGATGTAGCTGTTGCTGCAAGAAGGTGGGAATGGTCCCATGAAGTCAACTCCCCAAACATCAAATATTTCAACCTCCAGAATGTTATTCAAGGGCATCTCATGTCTCTTTGATATGTTCCCAACCCTTTGACATTGGTCACAAGAAGTGACATATTGATGAACATCTCTAAAAAGAGTTGGCCAATAAAATCCTGCCTGGGCAATCTTTGCAGCAGTTCTTGAAGCACCAAAATGTCCTCCATATGGAGAGGAATGACAGTGGAACAAGATACTTGCAATTTCCTCCTCAGGCACACATCTTCTAAATAGGCCATCAGCACATCTCCTAAAAAGAAGGGGCTCATCCCAAAAGTAGTGCTTTGCCTCAGCTAGAAACTTCTTCTTCTTTTGATACCCCGCATCCGGAGGTAAAACTCCACTCACAATGTAGTTCACATAATCAGCAAACTAAGGGATGGCTGAAGAAGAGACAGCCAATAAATAATCATCAGGAAGGGCATCATTGATTGGCATGTCCTTGTCTTCCTCATCTCCTAATTCTTGCTTCAGCCTTGAGAGATGATCAACTACAACATTCTCAGTGCCCTTCTTATCTCGAATTTCCAGATCAAATTCTTGCAACAAGAGAATCCATCTGATGAGTCGGGGTTTAGCTTCCTTCTTACTGAGAAGGTACCGGATGGCTGCATGATCCGTGAAAACAATCACTTTTGAGTCCACCAAGTAAGATCTGAACTTATCAATTGCATATACCATAGCAAGAAGTTCCTTTTCGGTGGTGGCATAATTCAATTGAGCTTCATCAAGAGTCTTGCTTGCATAATAAATTGCATGAACCTTTCTGTCCTTTCTTTGGCCAAGCACCGCTCCTATTGCATAATCACTAGCATCGCACATCACCTCAAAAGGTAAGTTCCAATCCGGTGCTTGCATGATTGGTGTGGATATCAAGGCTTTCTTTAACTTGCAAAAGGCATCCAAACAATCTTGATCAAAATCAAAAGGAACATCTTTAGCAAGTAAATTAGTCAAAGGTTTAGCTATTTTAGAGAAATCTTTAATGAAACGTCGGTAGAAACTGGCATGTCCTAGAAAACTCCTCACTCCTTTGACAGAATTTGGGGGAGGCAATTTCTCTATAATGTCCACCTTGGCCTTATCCACTTCTATGCCATGTTCAGATATTTGATGGCCAAGGACGATCCCTTCTCTTACCATAAAATGGCATTTCTCCCAGTTGAGAACCATATTTACCTCTTCACATCTCTGCAAAACTTGAGATAAATTAGTTAAACAGTTATCAAAGGAAGTGCCATATACAGAAAAATCATCCATAAAAACTTCCATGATATTCTCAATAAATTCAAAAAAGATTGCCATCATACAACACTAAAAAGTAGTTGGAGCATTGCACAGACCAAAAGGCATTCTTCTATATGCAAATGTGCCATAAGGACATGTAAATGTGGTCTTTTCCTGATCATTTGGATGGATAGGAATTTGGAAGAAACCAGAATAGCCATCCAAATAACAGAAATGTGAATGCTTAGCTAATATTTCCAAAGTTTGATCAATGAAGGGAAGGGGGAAATGATCTTTCCGGGTTGCCTTATTCAATTTCCTATAGTCAATGCACATTCTCCAACCCGTGACAGTCCTAGTGGGAATTAGCTCATTGTTTTCATTTTTCACTACAGTTAGCCCTCCTTTCTTAGGCACAACATGAACCGGGCTAACCCACTAGCTATCGGAAATTGGGTAAATTACCCCAGCATCTAACAGTTTCATTATTTCCTTCTTCACAACTTCTTTCATATTAGGATTTAGCCTTCTTTGGTGTTCAATGGAGGGCTTACTGTCATCCTCCAACAAGATCTTATGCATACAAATAGAAGGACTGATCCTTTTCAAATCAGAAATTGAATACCCCAAAGCTCTCTTATGAAATCTAAGCTGCCTAAGCAATTTTTCTGTTTCCATAGCAGTTAGATTGGCATTAACAATAACAGGATAAGTAGAATGGGGTCCTAAAAATTCATACCTGAGGGAAGATGGGAGAGGTTTAAGTTCTACCTTTGGCGGTTTATCTTCCTCAGTAATCGCTTTGTTGGACTCCACTTCCAATTGTTCAATAGCTTCATCAGGGAGGGGAAGTGGTGGACTTACTTCCAAAAACTGGGCATATGCAGTAGCTTCTTCAGTTTCAACCACTCCATTTGCAACTAGACATGCTTCAAGAGGATCTTGGAGGCTTCCCTTTTTATGGTCTTCTTTCACAGCTTTATCTAGCACATCTACCCTGCATATGGAGTCTTCACAAACAGGTAATTTGATGGATTCATTTAAATTAAATTCAACCTTCTCATCCCTAACAGATAATGACAGTCTACCATTTTTAACATCAATTAAAGCTCCAGCAGTGGCAAGAAATGGTCTACCTAAAATAATGGGGATTTGAGCATCCTCTTCCATCTCAAGGACAACAAAGTCAACTGGTATGAAAAACTTACCCACTTTAATAAGTACATCCTCGAGAATACCTACTGGATATTTGACTGAGCGGTCAGCTAGTTAAAGTGAAACCGTAGTGGGCTTCATCTCTTTAATGTTCAATCTCTTAGCAACCGTCAGTGGCATAAGGCTCACGCTCGCCCCCAAATCACATAATGCCCGATCAATAGGGACATTTCCTATAACGCAAGGGATGGAGAAGCCTCCTGGATCCTTTAGCTTAGGAGGTAGCTTATTTTGAATGATGGCACTACACTCCTCAGTCAAAGCCACAGTTTCATGCTCCTCTAACTTCCTCTTGTTGGAGAGAATGTCCTTCAAGAATTTAGCATATGAAGGCATTTGTGAAAGTGCATCAGTGAAGGAATATTGATGTACAATTTCTTCAGCACTTCCAAGAACTTTCCAAACTACTTATCCAGTTTAGCCTTGGCCAATCTTTGAGGATAAGGGACAGGCGGTTTGTACGGTTCTGGAGGAATATATTTTGATTTTTCTAGTAGTTCCCCTTCTTTCTCTTCAGCTTCCTTAGAAATTGAGGCCTCATTGCCTTGTTTTTGCTCTTCTTCCACACTTGTCTCTTTTCCAATTTCTTGAGTGGCAATAGGATCTTTCAATAATCTTCCACTCCTGAGAGTTATTGCCTTGCAATGCTCTCTTGGATTTGATTCCGGTTGAGCAGGGAGTTGGCCATAAGCTCTTGAAGAAGATGCTGAAGCTTGTTGGGCAATTTGAGTTTCCAGCATCTTTCCATGAGTAGCCAAATAATCTACCTTAGAAGACAGTTGCTTAATTGAATCTTCCATGTGTCTTCCATGTTGTCTAAATTCCTCATTGGTCTTCTCTTGAGAAATAAGAAATTTATCCAAGAGGCCTTCTAATTTTGCAGTAGAGGATGGTTAGGCTGGTGGATTGTACGATCTTTGACCTTGGAAACCGAGTGGTGGCGGTCTATTGGTGGTGGTTTGTGTGTTATATGGTTGGGTGGGCTTGTAGGAGAAATTTGGATGATTCCTCCATGATGGATTGTAAGTGTTTCCAAATGGTTCACTTTGATTTTTCTGTCCATAACCACTGTTGTTCACATAATTCATTTGCTCAGTAAAGTCTTGGCCCAAGGTGCATTCAGCTGCAATATGCCCTGTAATTCCACAAATCTCACAAGCAATGTCAGTAGCACCTGTTGTATTCACGCTGTTAACATGAAATTTGTCAAATTTAGCCATTAGAGCATCTACCTTGCTGCCTAAAGTTCCTAATGCATCTACTTTAGCAGATAAATGACTAAAGGCATCTAATTCATACTTACCTGCTGCTTTTCTTGATGGTCCCATCTCATTTGACCATTGATAATGGTTCAAAGCCATGTCTTCAATCAGCTCATAAGCTTCATCTAGCCTTTTATTCATCAAGGCACCTCCAGCTGCAGCATCCACAGTAAGTCTAGTGTTGTAATTCAAACCATTGTAGAAGGTATGAAGAACAAGCCATCTTTCTAATCCGTGATGTGGACACAGCCTTAGTAGCTCTTTATATCTATCCCAAGCATCAAACAGGGATTCTCCTTCCCTTTGAGAAAATGTAGTAATCTCATTCCTCAATTGCGCAGTCTTGCTTGGAGGAAAGTATCTTGAAAGGAAAGCCCTCAGTAGCTCTTCCCATGTGGTAATTGATCCAGCTAGTAAAGAATGCAGCCAAGCTCTAGCTCTATCCCTTAAGGAGAATGGGAAGAGTCTAAGCTTGATGGCATCCGCTTGTACGCCATTGATCTTTATTGTATCGCAGTATTCAAGTAAAATCTGGATATGGAGGTTGGGGTCCTCCATTGGCAATCCACCG
This sequence comes from Sindora glabra, assembly GCA_020226215.1. NCBI lineage: Eukaryota > Viridiplantae > Streptophyta > Magnoliopsida > Fabales > Fabaceae > Sindora > Sindora glabra. Next base: position 47,512,240 of record CM035235.1, on the reverse strand, counting down.
AATTGGTTTTGCTGCACCATAGACAACAAAGCTGGCTTCAATTCAAAGTTGTTTGCCTTAACAGCGGGCCTTCGTATGCTGGATTGAAGACCAGTGGCATCGGGTGCTGCAAACTCTCGAAGTGATCTATTATCCATGTTTTGATTTACTGGTTCAGTGTAGATTTCTACTTGGTTGTGAATTGACTGCTGCTCTCTTCTTCTCCTATGCAAAGTTCTTTCAATTTCTGGATCTAAGTCAAGAATTCCTTCGAGACTTGCTCTTCGCATATACTTGATTTTTTGCAAAATGATTAAGTAGCACTAAAACAGAACAAGGTGAGAAAGAAACGTTGTATATAAAAAAAAAGTAAGAAAAAGTAAAACAAGATGAATTATGAAGTAAAAGAAAAAGAATTGCCTAGTCTAATTCACTTAAAACTTGTAGTTAATATTAACTGGATACAATCCCCGGCAACGTCGCCAAAAACTTGACCTCTAAATCCCGCAAGTGTACAGGTTAAGTCTAGTTATAGTATAAAAGATTATCATTCTCCATAGGGATTGTAGGTTGAGTACTAACTGAATTTCAAGTAAAATTATCTAGGCGGATCAATTGAGAGTGTGAATCAAGAACAAGTTGTAAAACAGAGCTTAACTATCAAAATAAGGTTTGATTCAATGGAATAAAAGCGTACTTAGCTTAAGGATCCCTTGTACACTTCATTATGGAATGAATTTACTTCTCTAACTTGGTTTACTGTTAATTATGATTGCTGGATTACCAAAATTAAGCTATACCCCATTGCAAGGCTACTAGCTACTAACCAAAGATTAAGTGCCCAGAATTAATCTAGTAATCACTCATCTAGGTTGCATTAACTTGCTTAGAATCCATTCTTGGACATTTCATCCTGTGCAAAAGAATACAATCAGCTTAATTTCTAAGTCTAATTGATATTCCCAATGATCATGCAAGATCCGATTAATTAATTGGTCATTTCAACCTAGAATCAATTAATCCATAACACAAATCCAATATTCCGGATACATTGGCTTGTTCCAGACAAAACAGCAAGATCAAATCATAATTCAACAGTAAATCAAGCTAGATTATATAAAATTTAGTTCCATAACTCCATGAACAAGTTCACCTAAGCTAAGCACAAAGGTTTAGTGTGAAAACATCTCAAGATCAGAAGAAAACAAGAAAACAGAGAAGTAAGTCAAACAATCCATGAAGATCTACAAATTTCTTGCTTGATTCTTCAATTCCTTGCTTGATTCCGTGTTAGAAGGCACCTTTCGTGAGTTTGGGTCTCTCCCAGGGCTTCTCCTAGCAGCTCTCCTTGTTAATTCTCAGATTCTCCTCCTCCCTGACGAGATCTCGCACAAAAACTTATATTTTTGATGTACACGGGGTCCAACACGGCCCGTGTTGTACCCCGTGTTTCTCTGCGAAAGTTTGAGCAACAAGAAACACGTTGTGTGACACGCCCTGTGTTCTCCTACAAATTGTCAAACAACAATGTACACGGGGTAGTACACGGCCCATGTTCTACCCTGTGTTCTTCAAAAAAAGCTGATCAGCATATTACACGGGGTGTGATACCCCCCGTGTTCTTCAGAAGCGAATGGCAGAAAGATACACGGTGTGTGACACGGCCCGTGTTCACACCCGTGTTCTTCTCTGGATGACTCAGTGAAGTCTCGAAGCAGTCCAGAACGAAACACGGCCCTGAACACGGGGTTAAACACGGCCCGTGTTTTTTGCTGAGTGAACAATCTTGTTTCAATGCTTCATGATTTGAATGGTTTTGCCTCTGGATTCTTTTCTAATGCTCATATATGTCATTTCATGACCTGAAAACAAAATATAGAGCATCTAAGTGTCCTTTTCAATCAATTTGCACAAAATACTAAGTAAATAAGTGGATGAAACACATAGAATTTAGGTGTATTTGTGCACTTATCAGTGAAAAAGAGAGAAAGTTTCTAAATGATTCTTAGGAATGTTGAACTAACCCTCTAACTTCCTTTTTCTGCCTATTTATAGGCATTTCTTGGGTTAGGGTATGGATCAGGTTATGGACCCATTTTAGGCAACTTGGGTCCATGACCTAACATCTCCCATTCACACATAATGAGATCCATAGTCTTTCATCATTTCATAAGAGAACATCATCTCTTATTCTATGTAACAAATCATACAAGAAAATAAGCTATATGAATAGCATACTTCAATAGCTCTTTGCTATACATCTGTTAGGAATATATAGCTTTTCGATAAACAATGGATCTTGACTAGACTTTAAGTATGCAGCATCCTAGGTCATTTTATCACATTTAAATTTATCAAATAATCTCATTCATATGCATTAGATATTGTATTCATAATTATAGACACATTATAATTGGTATACTTGTGAATACAAACATAATGTGGTATGTTTAATAATCTTCCTATTTTCTTAAATCTCTTGATTTTAATTTAATTTGCTTCTCCAGTAATGCCCCACTACACTAAATCTCTTATAATCCTTTGGTAACATTTTGAAATAGCAATCATTAAATTTAAATCTCAAGAAATATAATAGAGTCATAAGGGTACAAGTATTAGGACTTTATTCCCTCAAAGGTCTCACACATCAAAGTTGAGATCTAAACTTTGATCACCTTTATTGGTCATAATTTGCACACATGGTATGAAACATGTGTTATGGTATTCTTTCTTTTTTCATGGAGCATATGTCTTTTATATAATGTATCAATATCGTACAGATAATGGTTCAAACATACTTAATGTTTAACCTGAGTTTACTAATCTACTCTTTCTCTTTTCCATTAGAACTCATATCTAGCAATTTAGATAGATGAGGTGAATTCCTTATTAGTTCATTTATGGTTTTATATATAACCTCCTCTTATTCATTAACAAGGTAATATTCATATTTTAAGCTTCACTCTTGATTATCACTTAGATAAGAAGCTTAAAATTATCTCAACTTTTATCAATTACGAAAATTGATGAGAGGTGATTACCCGTGTGAGTGGGCTAATCTTCTATCTGTCTGACACAATTGTCAATAACTTAAGAATGTTCTAAGAAATATTCTTACACATATATATGCAGGCTTATAATAAACAAAATTATTATTTAGACGTTAATATTCTATGAACATTGTTAAAAAAATATAATAATTGTATCAACATCTACACAATCCTTAGGATTTCACATGTTTTACAAATACATCCTAAGGAATAGGCTTAGTCATAAGATTTGCTACCATCTCGTGTGTAGAAATGTATTTCATGTTCATTTCTTTATGTGAAACCATATCTCTCACAAAGTTGTACTTTGCATTTGTATGCTTGGTTTTACAATGATATTTGGGATCCTTTAAGTATGTTATTGCTACTTAGTTATCATAGTTTACTAAAACTAGATTAGCAATGTTAACATTTACACCTAAATGATCCAAGAATCTTTTGAGCTACACTGATTCTTGTATGATTGCTAAAAATGCTACAAATTCAGCTTCCATTGTGAATAAGGTTATGCATGATTACTTCTTACTACTCTAAGAAGTAGACTTCCTTTCATCTAAGTTTCCTTTCCAATCAGCATCAGTATAGCCTTTTAATTGTAGATCATTTCCTCCAAAATATAATGAATAGTTGGTAGTACCTTTTAGATACCTTAGTATCCTTTTAACTGTTGTCTAATGCGTTGGGCTTAGGTTAGACTAATATTAGCTAACCATGCCAATGGCACAACAAATATCCAGCCTTGTACATATCACTGCGTACATCAGACATCCAACTACACTTGCATAGAGAATTTTCTCATATAAGTTTCTTCTTCTAGAGTTTTAGGACACATTTTTCAGCTTAGACCTTCACCTTTAGCAATAGGAGTGTCTATAGGTTTACAATGCTACATTTGGAATCATTCAAGAATTTTATTGTATAATGCTCTTATGATAGAGATAATAATTTCTTTGAATGATTTCATGAAATCTTAACTCCAGGAATATATACAGTTTCACTCATATCTTTCATTTCAAAATTAGATGATAATCATCCTTTAATTCCATTGACATACTCCTTGTTATTTCGAGCTATAAGTATATCATCAACATATAATGATAAAATTATAAACTTTTCCTTGGACGTTTTTATATATAAGTAATGGCCTTTGTTAATCATGATAAAATCATTTAACATAATCACATTGTAAAAGTGAATATACTATTGTCTTGAAGACCACTTCAAGCCATATATAGATTTCAAAAGTCTACAAACTTTGTTTTCTTAGCCTTCTTTGATAAAACTTACAGGCTATCACATGTAGATTTCTTCTTCTAAATCTCCATTGAGAAATGTAGTCTTTACATCCATTTGATGTAATTCGAGGTCCATACTAGCAACTATAGCTAGTAACAAACAGATTGAGGTGAATCTGACAATAGGTGAAAAGGTTTCTTCATAATCTATTCCTTCCTATTATGTGTAGTTTTTTGCTACTAGTCTAGCCTTGTATTTTTTAATAGTTCCATCAGGCTTGTGCCTAATTTTAAGAACTCATTTGTTCCTAATGGCCTGAAGTGTTTTTGGAAGATCAACAAGTTTCTAAACTTGATTTGATCTTATAAACTCCATCTCTTCTTCCGTTACTTTTGTCCAATCTTCCTTATCAGGGCTAAAAAGAGCCTCTATGATATTTCTTAGCGCATCTTCATCTTGTGTAATGGCCACAAAGGCTTCACCACCTTCAATTTCAAAACGATGACAAGGAATGTCTTTTCTACTAATACAATGTAAATGGGGTTCTAGAGAAATATTTTTCTTAAGGTCCTCAAATTGCTCCCACTTGGACTAACATCATTAATCATTTGAGTATTCCCATTTGGATTACTCTTATACTAATCAAGATCACTACCATTCACACTTAGAATTGAAAATATATTTCCTAAAATTTTCTAACTCGAAGGAAGTGAGTCTTAAGCACTTATATCCATAGTCTCGTATAAGGATAAGTCCTTATCTTTATCACCTTATTTAGGATAATCATTCTCTAAGAATGTGATATCTCATTATTCAAATTTTGTGATACTCCTACTATCATGTTCACTAATAAACACATAGCCTTTTGAATGTTTTGAGTATCTAATAAAGATATATTTCTTTCCTCGAGCACCTAACTTGCCATGTAGGTTCAAGGTATCCAAAACATAAGTTATACATCCTTAAGGTTATAAAATACTTCGGTCAGGTTTTTGTTTTGTCCATAACTCATATGGCGTAGTAGGAACTGATTTGCTAGGTATACAATTAAGAATAAATGTGGCAATTAAAAGTGCATTACCCTAATAAATGATAAGCAAATTTGTTTATGCCATCATAGACCTGACCATTTCTAAGAATATTTAATTTCATCTCTCTGCAACACCATTTTGTTAAGGAGTACATGGATTTGTCAATTAATGATGAATCCCTTTTTCATCACATAGTTATCTGAATTGATCAAACAAATACTCACAACCACAATCAGTTCGTAATGCTTTTATTTTTCTATCTAATTAATTTTGGACTAAGCTCATATAGATTTGGAAGTAAATTAATGCTTAAAATTTGCGCGTTATCAAATAGATGATACCAAATCATGTAAAATCATCTATAAATGTGATGAAATAGAAAGCTCCATGCCTAGCTTTTACATTCATTAGACCACATATGTTAGAATGGACTAATTGCAAAGGAAAGTTAACCCTGAATCCTTTTCCAAATGGTTTTTTGGTACTTTTACTAGCTAAGCAATGCTTGCAAGTAGATAGATCTACTTTATCATAATTAGGTAATAACCCTTCTTTAGCTAGTCTATCCATATGATGTTGACTAATATGGCCAAGTCGAGCATGCCAAACATTCATATCAATTTCAGAATTATTTGATAATGTAAACATGAAATAACTAAGATTACATTCATAATAATCAATATCCATGACAATAAAGTCATTTCTTATGTAACTAGATCCACAATGAGTTATTCGTAAAGATAATTCAATATTGTCATCAACAAGAAATAAATTAAAACCAAGTTTTAATAAAACTAACATAGATATTAAATTTCAGCAAATTTGAGGTGCATGAGTTCGATTGCCTTGCAAGACTAACTTGCATGTGCCAATTCCTTGAACTATAACTTGTGCATTAGTCCCCATATAGATCTATTTTACTCCATGTCGTATTCATCAAAATTTCATGAAGGTGTCTCAATCCTTCATTACATGGTCTGTTGCCTTTGAGTTTATAATCCACAAAGGATGAGAACCTACTAGAAAACTAGAACTAGCAATACAAAGTTCACTAACTTGAGTATAGTTTAATACCTTCTTAAGTTGAGGGTAGTCACGAGCAAAATGCCTTTTTATTGCAATTAAAGCACTTGACCTTGGCCATGTTCTTCTTGAAAGGACATTTTTCTTTCCCATGTTAGTTATTTACTGATTTCTTACTGAAATGAGCCACCTTCTTTCTTTTCTCCTAGGACCCATCTTTATATTCGTGCTTTCACTTGGAAACATTTCCTAAGCTTGATGAAGCCATATACACATTTGTATTAAGTTTAATAGCCTTAAGCCTTTCTTTTTCTAGCTCAAGGTGGTGCACAACATCATCCATCATTTGGATATTTTCATTGTGGGTTAGATGCATCTTCATTTGCTCCCAAGAATGAGATAAGGAATGAATTACAACTTAGATTTGTTACTTGTTGGTCAACACATAACCCACATATTTTAATTCACAAATCATATTTGACATTTATCATAAATGTTTTTTCATTGAATGTTCAAGTTTCTTTTTATAAGTGTTAAATTTGATCACGAGAGATCTTAGTTTAGTTACAAATATTCCACCAAACTTATTTTTCAAAGTAGACCACATGTCCTTAGCCAAGTTGTAATTCCTAAATTCTCACATGACATCATGTCATTCTCCATGTTGCTTAGTAACATAATGCAAGCAAGATAATTTTTCCTTTTCTAAGCTTCATAAACCTTTCGATCTTGCTTATGTTGGGGTGTGTTTCCTTCCTCAGGCTCTTTTAACATAATATTGAGTGCTTCTAGAGCCTTTTGCTATTCCAACACATATTGGATTTTCATGCTCTAAATTTTATAATTATCACCATACAGTATCTCACCCTTATTAAGTTCAGTGACAATATTTTTAGAAGCAATAGCCATTATGTTTGTAGAAACATGATATTCTATATATTGACAAAATTGCACATAATTAATGCCTAGCCATACATATGTATCTACTTTGGCTCTAATTAATTATGTTAAGACTACTTCACATGTAGGGTTTAAAGTCAAAAAGTCATTACGTTTTCAATCATCATTTGAAGTCCTAATATGAGGCTAAACTAAGATAATTAATTAGGCAAAGTATATTAAATAGAACAATTTATAGATATGTAATTTAAAATAAAAATTACACAAACTGAAACATATTTCAATAATAAAGAACATAAAAGAAATTACATAAAATATCAGATATCAAACATCTACCTAAAGTTTGCAATTGTTACAATGGTTTCAAATGTTTGATTCTTTATGAAAAAAAGCTAATGAACCTATCTTATAACTTTTGGGGAAACTTGATTTTGGTACTAGATTTCTTATCTACCCAACAGGGCTTATAAAAGTTTAGGTCATGTTTATGATTTTTTCACTTTAAATAATATAATACAAATTTATGGACAATATTATTATATTGTTTGGGTCCTTTTGTTCTTTCTAAGAGAAAATCTAATATATTTTTTTGGTAATCTATTGGTAAGGCATTTTATAAGGCTTTTAATTTCTTTGAATCTCAATTCATCTTCAAAATACTAGCCCATATGAAGTTTTGAACTTTTTCATAAAACTTGATGATATAATTTATAAGATGTACAAAATTATCTTTATAAACTTCTAGATCAGCTTGGAGATTTTTTAGTTCAATAGTCAACCTATTAACTTCTTATCTTTATGCGAGATTTCATATGACTCTTGGTATACATATAAGCCTCACAATTTTTTTGTAACATATGCAAGAAAAAAATAACTCAATTAGATCTCCAAAGGAAAAAATTTGCATAAAAACTATACTTTAAAGAAATTATCCATAATTTATTTTTTTTTTAAATTCTATACATCATGCAGATAGTTTGTAAAAAAAATTCTCACAATAATTATAAAAAAGTTTTGCCAGTGTGGTATATTAAGATGAATGGGTGGCTATGACATCAAATAGAATTTGGTTCAAGTGGTTTGACATTAATGTTATCTAGGCAATTAGGGTTTGAATTCTGCATGTAACAAAAAATGGATTTTCATTGTTATTATCTCAGTATAGTATTTCATAATTTATTGGGTAAGTTATGACAAATTATGAGCAATGCTTAGTTGGTCAAGCATTAGTTTCATTGATCTAAATGGCATGGTTTCAAATCCCATGCTTGCCAGTTTCCCTCTTTATATATAAAATTGTTTTCAACAATTTTTTTGGATTACATAAGTAATCACCAGCCCCTCTAGCACAGTTACATAAGTAACCACCGGCATTTTGAAAATTTTTAAATGGTTTTCATCATTTTTTTGTTTCAATTTTTTTAACTATTATTTGACAATTTTTTTACTGAAAAAAATTGAAATCTTATGCACAAAATTCCAATTTTTCATTATTAACAAATAACTAAAACGTATAGATTAGTAGTATATTTTCAACAAAATGAAGCCTATGATAAACCATAATAATTGAGCCATCTTTAGGCAATGTAAGAATTATTATTATTTTTTTTACACTTAATGTCATGAATTGTATTTCACTTATAGTGGAACAAAACCCACATGGCCTACTCAAATTAAGCCAAATGTTGTCCTAGACCAAGAAAGAGAAAAAATGTTGTCTTTCTATTTTTGTTCTTGTTTCTTTTCTGGTTCCATGAATATCATCAGAAATCTAGTGGTTTTAATAATTATATATGATCTCACAGACCGTGCTACAAAGTCTTTTTTTTTTTTGGAAAAAGGCATATTTGGCCTTCAAGCATATTTGGAAAAAGATAAATACCATAAAAGACAAAAAAATGGCTTTCAATTGTAAAAAAAAAATCCATGCTCTAACCATATGTATAAAGGATGAATAAAGGACAAACTATAAGTGATTTGTTAGTTTGCATTTATATCATTTTTTAAAAAAAATGTAAAGCATCATTTGCAAACCAAATATAAGCAAATAAACAAATTCTAGCTTTCAATTTTGTTCCCACAAAGTTCAAGATTAGGACAAAGTATACAAATAGATGCACGGACACCCATGAAACGAAATCATAAAAAATAAGATAAAAACATTGCCAATAATAAATAATTATACTTTCATATTTATAAAGCAATAAACAACTACTACAATATATATAGATTTAGGAGAAACTAGAAAAACAAACAATCATCTACTTTGATACCAATGTTGGATAATGTAAAAGCAAATGAATCAGATTCATACATACCAAATGTTAGAAGTACGTAGTTGAAATTTTAGAATATGATGTTTGTTTTCAATGATCATATTGGCAATCACTTTGGAAAGGCAATCATCTTCACAGCCTAGACCTTTTTATTATGCAGAGAGGAAAAGTGAAAGAGTTTCTAAATGATTCTTAGAAATATTTAACCAACCCCTTAACTTCCTTCTTCTACCTATTTATAAGCATTTCTTGGGTCAAGGTATGGATCAGATTATGGAACTATTTTGAATGACCTAAATTCATGATCCAACAATTTTGGTAGCAAAGATATTTCTCAATCCAAAAGCTAGCAAATTAATGTGGATTGTGGGAAAATAATTCTATCATGCCAATGTTATTCTTTTGTCATCTTTGTTAAAATTTCTTTTTCCATTATTGATAATATCATCTAATGATGCAATAACTATTGAGTTCTTACTCTATGGTGTCATATATTTGAACACTAACTGGTCCATATATATAATATATTTAATATTTAATTTCATGTGAATAATCACGATTATAATATGGCTACTTGATTTATATTAGAATTAGGGTTAATATTGCATATAATATTATTATTGTTTGATCACAATCATAATTTTTCGTTAATTTTAAATAGTAAAGGATTATAGTTTGTTTTAAATTTTTTTATAATTTTACTTATTACAATATAACTTAATGATAATCATAATCACAATTTAAGTTTGAGGGATTGACTAGATTCACTGTTAGGCTTGCTCAATATTGGCGTTGAAAGGAAGGGATGCTTTACATTGTATATATTTATGTTGATGGGTAATCACTTAGGTTTGAATTGGATAATGCAATAATTATTGCATTTTAATGTTGCAATTATGGAGTCAAGGTTCTAAATTATGGTTGTAGTTATAGTTGCAGTTACAATTTTGCTATGATTAACAAAAATATGAAAAGATGCCCAAAAAAAAATACAGCTTTATGGCACAAAATTCTGAAAACCTATAAATGTAATGTAATTCATAACTAGAATATTGTGATTGTAACTTTTTATAATTATGTTTTGCAAAAGTTACATTTTTTCTTTTGTATTTATTTATGATATACTTATTTGTTGTTTAAATTTATCTATAATATATTTAATCACAATTTAAATATTTTATTGCCACATGGGCATTACTCCTATCTTGTAAGCATTATACCTCCACTTTGTAGGGGTGTATCTTCAATTCCTTTCTTCTTCTAAGTGTAAGAAATTTAAATTTTTAAGATCTCATGTATGATAATCAGAACATTATAAATATAAAATTTATATTTATTTACTTGATAGATTTGTAGCCATAATTGAACTCAACAAAAGCTAATGAATTCTTCTTGACTAATAATGAGAAGTGAAGAAGGGACCTAATCATAATCCTTATTTATAAAACCCTAGTAATCCTCTCCATAAAGGATTATTGAGCATTCGGGCCTACACAATCATCAAATCACACTAAACGATGTAGATATGCTAAGCTTATATTTTTAAGATCACAATTTAAAAAATGGACTTCATGCATGTCTCACAATTAAGCTAAATTTGAATCAGTCAGTTTTATTAAATTAAAAATTACTAATTAATAGTAGCTCACTTTATAGAAAATTCTAACATTCTCCTACTTAAGCAATATTAATTAGGTTTTATAAGAGTTTTAACAAAATACATTTTTAAAAACAAGACTTCAGATTGATTGATTAAAACTTTTATTTAGCCATAATTAAAAATAATTTAGCCCTTTAAGACAACATCACAACAATCTTATCTAATGCAGCTAACTAACACTGAATCATAATGGCCTTTGTGTCCCTTATTGATATAAGATCAATCTATGGTTACAAGTGCTAGTGACTTTATCAATAATGGATTTTAGTGTGGCTATGTAGTAAAAAATAGCACCAAATGTGATTAAACATGCTATTTTCATTATCAATCCTCTATGATTTCTCTAAATTTGATAAAAAATCTATATACTATATGTAAGTCTCATTTATATTCTTGAGATCATTCAATGGCATCATTCTATGAGACATACTTTCTTGACATTAAAGTCATACTTAAGATAAACACCAGTCTTAAGAAACAAAATTTCAATACCTATAAGTACATATACAAGTAAGAATATATAATAGCATAGATTATCCACTTTATGATGATCATCAATGAAATTAAATATCTCATAGAGAAAAGGTTCTAACATAACAAATTATAACATAAGAGTATCAAATACAAGAAATATGCTCCTACTAATTAAATACATTAAAAGACCTCAAGACACCCATACTCTTAACATATTTGCCAAAAACTTTAAGTTTTAACCCTTTAATTAGAGGATTAGAAATCATGTTATTTGTATCAATATACTTTACAATAATGTCACAATTTTTCACAAAATCTTTTACCATAAAATGCTTTATTACCAAATGCTTAGACCCATATGTAGTTTTGTTATTTTTGAAAAACAATATAGCACATTTGTTATCACAATAAATTCTTAGTGGATTAAAGATAGAATCAACAATGCAAAGACCAGAGATAAGATTCTTTAGCCAAATAGCTTGTGTAGCTACTCCATAACATGCAACAAACTCAACTTGCATAGTAGAAGAAGCCAAGAGTGTTTATTTCACACTCTTCCAATATACAACTCCTCCAACTAACATAAAAATACATCTTAAGGTGGATTTCATATCATCTTGACAACTAGCAAAGTTAGAGTTTATGTATCTAATAATCTTAAGATTGTCAACCTTTTTATAAACCAACATATAATTTTTTGTCTTTTGTAGGTACCTCAGCACTTTCTTAACAGTAACCTAGTGATCCATACCAAGATTAAAAAGATACCTACCATGAATTTCCACTACAAATGCAATGTCTGGCCTAGTGTAATCCTATGCATATATAAAACTCCCCACTGCACTAGAATAAGATATAATTTTCATTGATTCTCTTTCTAAATCATTCTTGGGACATTGACTAAGATTGAGTTTGTCATCTTTTATAATAGGTGCATCTCCACCCGTACAATTTTGCATATTAAATCTAGCAAGTATATGATCAATGTAAGACTTTCATGAAAGTCCCAATAAACTTCTAGATAAATCTTTGTGAATCTCTATTCTAAGAACAAATGAAGCATTTCCAAGATCTTTCATGTAAAAAATATTAGACAATGATCGTTTAGTCTCATGTAACAATCTATTATTATTACTAGCTGATAAAATATCATCCTCATAGAGGACGAGAAAAATTTACTTACCCCTACTAATCATAAGGTGTATGCATTGATCAACTTTATTTTTCTCAAAGCCCATGGAAATGATCACCTTATCAAATTTAAAATACTATTGCTTGGAAGCTTATTTAAGCTCATAAATAGACTTTTAAAGTTGACACACTAAGTGTTCTATTCTAGGCTTTTGAAAACCTTCTGGTTATACCATATAAACTTCTTCTCTCAGATCCCTATTAAAAAATGTTATCTTCACATCCATTTGATGGAGCTCTAGATCATATTGTGCTACCAAGGCCATGATAATTCTAAAAGAATCCTTAGATGACATTGGTGAAAAAGTCTCATTGTAGTCCACTCCTTCTTTTTAAGTAAATCCTTTTACCACCAATCTAGCTTTAAGCCTTTCAACATTTCTGTTAGAGTCTTTCTTGGTTTTATACACCTATTTACAACTAATAGGTTTGCATCCATTTGGAAGCTTAACAAGCTCCCAAACTCTATTATAAGGCATAGAATTTATTTCATCTTTCATCGCATCCATCCATATATCAAATTATGAACTAGTTATTGCATCTTTGGAAGTTATAAGATCAACAACATGACCAATATCATAGTCACTCTCTCTATGAAAAACTAAGTAATCATTAGAGATTGCAGATTTCCTTTGTCTGGTAGATATTCTCAAAGGCATCTCAACTTCATTCTCCTGAGCTTGAGTTACATCAACAGGATCAAGAATTAGATTAAGAAGATGAGCAAGAGGAAGAGAACTATATTCTGCTACAGATTATCTTCTCTTTCATTGTTTATTAGTATTATAAGATTTTCCGGATTTGGCAAAGGGAAAGTGAAATATCTTGTAGGCTCATTATCATTAATAACTATTATGATGCTTCTATTTGTAGTATCCTATTCTAAAAATTTTGCCACCTGTGACTCTATAATTTTAGCTCCACATTCAGGATAATAAAATTTGTACCCTTTGGAATGGTCTGGGTACCCTATGAAGTAGCAATGAGTAAATCGAGGTTTAGTTATCCTTTCAAAAGGATTATAAATTCTAACTTCTAAAGGACATCCTCAAACTCAAAAGTGGTTCAAGCTAGGTTTCCTACCGATCCACAATTCAAAAGGTATTTTTGTTATAGATTTGCTAGGCATTCTATTTAATATATATAATGTTCATTTCATGGCTTCACTCTAAATAGATTCAGAAAGATTGGTTGTACTCATCATGCTTCTTATTATATCTTTAAGAGTGTGATTCCATCTTTTAGCTACACTATTTTGCTCAGGACTACTAGGCATAGTATATTAGGCAATTATCCCATTCTCTTGTAGAAATCTAGTTGTACCATGTCTACCATAATACTTATCACTATAATACTTCCATTTTAAAGATTTTAATTTTTTCTAAAAGTATCAGACTTCTCCTTAATTAGGTAGAGATAATCATAATGAGAAAAATCATTAATAAAGGTAACAAAATTTTTAATACCACTCAGAGTAGGTGTAACGACCCTAAATTAGTACAACAGTAATATATATATATATATAATAAAAAAGAGAGAGAGAGAGAAGAAATTTTATTGAGATTGTAAAGAGTGAAACTTTCTTAGAAACCTAAGAATAGATTTTAGAAAATTTCATTTAGGAATTCATTGAATTTCTGTACCGGTAAAGTGAAAAAAGTGAGAAAATGAGTCAAAATTATAGTAAATTAATTCAAAAATCAATGGATGATCAAAAATAATTTTCAAAGCTAAAAAATGGTTATGGGAAGTAAAAATAAATTTTTTTTAAGATGTTTGAAAGCCTAAGGGTGAAAATGTAAAGAAATTAAGTAAGTCGGGGCCAAATCGTAATAAACCCTTTTCTCTTTTTGGCCTTTTTATTTTTTTTGTTATGCAGTTGGGTTGGCCCATGTTATTTTCAAACCCAAGTGTGAAAAAAATGAGGCCCAATTTCGTGATCCATTACCAGCCCAAGCTTCCAAGGGAAGCCAAGGACCAAAATGAAAGAAAATGGCAATTTTTGGGGCAAAAGTGTAATATTTGAAATCTGTTAATTTGTGTCTCATTTTTATTGGTTAAGCATGATGTGCTGGCCTAAATCTTACCCATTTGGACGTGCTATGCAGCCTGCCAAGTGTCCCCAAGATCCTTCCAAAATCCAAGGCCAATTAATGTTGGAAATGATTGAGTTTGTGAGATTTTTCTTATAAATTCTTTAAGCATTTTTATATAAAGTAAGTGAGGCTTAGCTGCAGCACATTTGCTGCTCCTCTCTAGTAAAAAAAAACGTGATCTCATTGAGAAGTAACAAGGGAAGCTAGACAAGCAAATTCAAGGGAAATTGGCAAGTAAAATAGGTAGATTTTGATACCCCTAAACCTCTTGTGAAATTCTTCTTCCTCTTGACTCTAAATCTGATTTTTATTTTCTTGAATTCATCTCCCTCTCCCTTAGAAGTCAAATTTGAAAGAAAGAAGAGACAAGTAAGGATTTAAGGTGAGTAATAGCTTGTTATGCACTTCATGAATTCCTAATGCTGGATGGTCATGAGCAATGTGATTTTTAGGACATGATTTGTGTTAGTTGTTGAGATAATTAGTTTTGGATGATTTGAACATGTCTAATTGTGTTTTTAGTTGTTGTTATGTTGATCCATGACCTTGGTTTGGTGCAAAAGCAATAAGAAACCATGATGTATACACTAGGACTTAGAGGCATAATGGTGCATGTGTGGGTTGGCATGATTTTGTTTGGAATTTGGCTAGATTGATGAAATTAGGATGATTCTTATGAGTTATGAAGCCTAAGGAAGATGAAATTATGAGTTATGGAAGTGTGTATGAAGTTTCCCTTTTGAGAGGCCAAGAGGGGAAGGAGGTTTAGGCATGTAAATTGTGTTTTTGGATGATCAGAAATGTACATGGGGTAGAACACGGGCCATGTTCTACCCCATGTTCTGAACACGGGGTAGAACACGGCCCATGTTCCACCCCATGTTCTGAACACGGGGTAGAACACGGCCCATGTTTCACCCCATGTTCTTTGCTGAAAGTTGATCAGTATTGTACACGGGGTAGAACACGGCCCATGTTCACCCCCGTGTACTTTGACAGATGAACAAAGGTGTGTATGACATGTGAATGATTTAATTTGTATACATGAATAACCTTTGGGTTTGATATGAGGATGAGTATAGAAGGATAAATGAAGCATAAAACACTTATGGCATTGTTAGTATTTTGACACATTCCTCGAGAAAAAATTGTGGTTGATGCATGTGGCGTCCTGCAATTGTTCATTCTACTTACAAAAATGTGGGAGGGAGAAAACATCATTCGCAGAGAAGGAGAGGAGGGGTAAGTAGTGGAGGGAAAAGGTTGGTGGCCTCGGGCCTAGGGTGGCGGGGGATAAGGTTGGACCGAAGAGATAAGGTGACTTTGCATACCAATGAATGCCATTTCTCAAATAATGTAATATCTAAATTTGGGCTTTTAATTAGAAAAGCAACCTTGAATGGGAAAACCAAAAAGAGGCAATAATAGGTTATTACTCACTAAGTATGTTTATACTCATTCTGTATTTTCTTTAAATTGTCTTTTCAGATAATGACCATGGATCCGTGGACGCATGGTAACACTTACAGAGGACATGCCACAACACCCTTTGGAACGCATGGCTTAGAGTTGCAGCTAGGGTTAATGAGTCAAATGACTAGGTTTTCTATATGTAAAGTTATGATAGACTTGCTGGAAATCGCGCATCATACATGCACAGCGGAATAAAACTTTTTGCACGATTTCCACCAAGGATCCATGCGAAATTAGAACACCATAGATTAGGGATTAGGGTTTATACCTTTCGGCAAAATTCTTCTGACCGCTACACCAAGTCTGATCTGCTTCCAAATCACGAACCGGAATGGAAACTAGAAAATCAGATCACCAGTACAACGTTTATGTGGCTGCACCTCTGTGGTATCCACACGAACCCGTGAATCACCGATGAATGTCCGCTACACACACCGGTTGGAATTGATCTCCTTAGACCTCGTAGTGCTAGCTACGCCTCTTCAGAGATTTTGGTCAAGGAGAGTGGCTAGGGTTTTTCTATGCTTTTACTTGGGGTGCGTGAAGAATAATAGTAATCCTATTATTACCCAATAAGCCTATTTAAATAGGTGCATAGAAAAACCTAACCTATTTGGGCCTTATTCCATGTATAATTATAGGCTTACTATTGGGCCTTATAATTATAACATTAATTCCCAAATATTAAGCCCAAACAATTTGGTCCATTAATTCCAAATTCACTAAGCTCTAAGTGTGCGACCCTACAGGCTCTCATTACGTTGGCAATGACCATTAATCATATTAATGATCATAAACAAAGATCGGTGTCTAGCAACACATCATTGTTACCCAAGTGATGAGAAAGTCGGTGATTTGACTAAACCTTTACACGTGATCATCACTTATGTCCTTTTGTCCTATACATCTAGATTGAGCACGAGACATGGACCGTGTCATTCCCGTATAGCCCAATCTTAAGGTTTCTTGACTCCTAAGTAAGCTGACTGAAACAAATGTAATCGACATCTCATGTCAATTCATCTGAGCATGGCCATGCATTTTCTCAACTTTACTTAGTCAAGGGGCCCATAGATGTTACTCCTGTTATATAGGAGGGACAAATCCCATCTTGATCACACAAACCCCTCCGCATGATATGTGACATATCCCAATATCTACCCTTGCATTCACTTAACCATTAGTGACATAGAATAGTATCAAAATATGAAACTCACATGTAGGGAACCTTGGTGATCTCAGGTCAAAGGACCATATTAATAATGATCACTAAGAACCACTTATAACACTCATATAACGATCCATGTAGTGTTCTTAATATGGGTCGGTCCAGTATACAAGTTCTCTAACTTGTACTCATGTGTAAACTTAATATCCCATATAAGTTTTCACACATGCTAGTCTTAATATATCAAAGCAACCTGATCCACAATGATATATGACTAGGGACATTTAAGAATACAATTATTCTAAGGTTATTATTATAATTAAATATATTACGCAGACAATATATATATAAATATAATAATTGGAATTGCCGTTAAAATAACATGATTCAAAATTACAATCACCAATATGATTGGTTTTAGGGCATATACACTAACAAGACTTACCTCTGTAAATATTTTTGTACTGTTATATGTATTATTCGGTATTTCAACTCTTTATTACCTATTTTCTTTCGGCGCGCCCTAATATTATTTTTGCAAGTATATACGATATTGTGTCGTCTTTGGAGGCTAGTAAGGGTATCTTATCAGTATGGAATGCTGATTGGGTATCTTTACGCCGGTCACGACTAAGTATATCGGGTCATGACAGTAGGAGTAAGTGGTCCACTAATATTAGTATCCACAATTTCTAAAAGGTCAAAACTTCAAGTGGCACCTTTACTTTTAGCCTTAGTTAACTTACCCCTTATACAATCAATGCATGTGTCCAAGTTTTCATAATTAAGAGAAAGTAAAGAACCATCTTTTATCAATATGTTAATTCTCTCATTTGGGATGCGACCTAATTTTTTATGCCATAACAAGAAAGACTTTTCACTCACTAAAGTTCTTTTAGACATTATGTTTTCAACATTCATACTGTTGTATTCATTATTTTGGGACAAGCACAATCTATATAAATAGTCAACTAGATTAAATTCACTAACAATTTTAGAATTTAAAAACAAATCAACTTTTCTATTTTTAATAGTAAAATGATAACCATGCTTATCCAAAACAAAAATTGAAATCAAATTTCTTCTAAAGGAGGGTACATAGAAAACATTTTCCAAAATAAGTTCAAAACTATACTCTAAATTTAAACATATTGTTCCTATAAAACTAAATTCTACTTCAATATTATTTCCAACTCTAAGCATGGCCTCTTTCTCACTTGACTTGCATTTACTTTTGAATCCCTAGAAGGTTATAGAAACATGAATAGTCATGCCACTATCAAGCCACCATGAGTTTAATGGGGCACTAACGAAATAGGATTTAAAATAAATAAAAGTTAGTGGTTTACCTTCTTACTTACCCTTTTTCTCTAACCAAGATTTGTATTTGTGGCATTTGAATTTTTTATGACCTTTCTTTTTGTAGAAAAAACATTTATCATCTTTCTTAATGATAGCTTTGGGACCACTTACCCCTTTTTTCTAATTATTGCCATGGCTTTTATTGCCTTGAAACTTATTAGGAGCTTTTGACCTAAACTTCCTAAGCTTGTTGTAATTTTATTGGTGGCTAGGTTTGAAGTTAATAGTGAGTAAGGCACTATCATTTTTCTCTTTTTTGAGTTTTCTCTCTTCAAAAACATATTTGGATATAAGATCATTGATACTCCAAACTTCATTCATGGTGTTGTATGCAATTTTAATTTAGGTGAATTCATGAGGAAGAGAATTAATGGCATAGTGAACAATGAATTTATCAAGTAAGGTAATTTCATGGGAAGCTAATTTCTTTTTGATGTGGACCATTTTCATGATGAAGTCTTTGATATTTCCAACAAAATCATGCCTTATACTTGTTAGCTCACTCATAAGATTCCTAGCCTCAGACTTGCTAAATTTTTTATACATTTGACAAATAGTATCATGGAGCTCTTTAGCATTCTCAATCTCATCCAACCCACTCAGAAGATGCTTAGAGACATATCACTTAATGGCATCTAGGCACATACAGTTTGCTCTTTCCCACTTGGCAAACAACTCTTTTTGTTTAGTAGTACTTTGAGTAATGATGGTCATAGATGGATCAATATGTAAGGCTATGTTTGTATCATTTATAACTAAGGCAAAGTTCAAGTCTTCATTTCATCTCTTATAGTTGGATCCATGTAGGATTTCAATGGTAACTTGATCACCATTTACAACAAAAGTCACTGTTCAAGACAAAAATGCAATTAACCAATGGATAATTTTAAATAGCAACAATTCCTAATGTGCTATAATAATTGGAAAGTCTAGGTGCATCATCATATTTTCCCCTTTGGGCAGAGAATATGATATGCTAGTATGTATTCTCCTTATAAGGCTAATATGAAAATATCCAATTTTCAAAAATCCATCCCATTTTGATAGATAGACTTTCTAAATTAATATATTTCTAACTGTGATGCCTTATTTCCTATATCAAAATTATTTTATATAATAACCCCCCTTTGGGCAGGCAATTATACAAGATAATTTTAGTACTATGCCATGCATGATTTCTGAATAAGAAAATATTTCATTAATCACTATAAGTAAGCCACTTTGGCAATCAAGCACTTATAGCTACTAATGAAAATTTTTTTAAATTGGAAAAATAAATTATCCAAAATCTCAATTTGCATATTCAACTATATTATATAATGGGCTACTCTTGATGAGATGTCAAAACTTAATGCATCTCATGAGCCCTTAAATAATGTTGCATAATAAAGTCTTGAATAAAATTTAAAATTAATATAATTATAATATATAATTATATTCACTCTTCAAAAGAATTTAGAAAAAGTGAATATCATCAACAAATTACAAGTATTTTATTTTTCTAGAAAATTTCATAATTTTATAATTCTAGAAAATATTTTTTAATTAATTCAAATACAAAAAAGGATATATATAATTAGTGTTTTCTGGTAAAAAAAATTATTAGTGAAAGGGCGTGTGGCCCTGTTATCCCGTGGTATAAGCCACCTTATGTTTTACATGGTCCTGGCAAGACTTGGTCCTGATTGGGATTAGTAATATAAATCAAAATAAAAAAAATAAAAAGAGTATAATAATATAAGGGTGATGCTATATCACCCAAAACTATTGTTCCGAAAGGGAACCGAAACAACTTGGAGGAAGGCAGTAGGATGCCATGTCATCCTGTGGTGCTTCAAAATCATGCAAACAAGATAATATTAAGGAAAAAAAAGCAAGCAAAACAAGCATTAAATGCTCTGTTGGGATTATTTCGTAACAAATGATCACGGCGTTTATCATTTTCCATAATATAATCCCTCCAAGGCATAATTTTAGACTAGCGTTTCATCAATTTCTGCCAAACATCACACCATACATCACGATTCACATGCTTTTACTTATATGTATATATATAATAGATTTCAAATATTCCAACTAAAACATATATATATATATATGCGCGTTTAACCAGATGTCATTTGCATGTGATTTCAAATATATTTGTTTGATTTTTGGTGAGGCATTCGAATCACCATAAATCGTTTGATGATGTGATGTGAATCCTGAATTATATATATATATGAATGAAGGTCAGGTCGTGTCCGGCCTTATGAAACGGGATTCATCCAAATATATGTATGAGAAAAAGTAAACCAGACGACACGCATATATACGGAAGGCACACCAAAACAAAAGAAAAAAAAAACCAGATGGGTTCTCAAACAATTTCGGACAAAAATTGATAAATTAGGATTTCTAATTCAACAATCCTAATATATAGATCAAAACATTTATCACCAAAATTGTTAAAAAATTATGCTATAATTTCATATCTTTTATGCTTTACAAAAGAAGCACAGTATACAATATAACTCATCAAATCTAAATATCAATTTTATATTGTTACTGATAAAAAACTATTTCATAATTTTTCCAATGAAAAATTCATGATGATGCATTAAAGAATTATGAAATAAACATTATAAATTGATCATATTGTTTCATTTTAGGAATCATATGTATAAAATTTCATCATAAACCCTTGATCAAAATAATATGCAATATAATTAATTATTTTGACTTCTAATATCATACATATAGGCTTTGATACCACATGTAAGAATTTTAAATTTTTAGGATCTTATGTATAATAATTAGAACACAATAAATATAAAATTTATATTTACTTACTCGATGGATTTGCAGTCATAATTGAATTTAGCGAAAGTTAATGAATTCTCCTTAACTAGATCTTCCTCGTCACTCTTCTCCTTGGTGGCAACTCTCAATGGGTACAAACCATATATGTGAGAAGTGAAGAGGAGAGCTAACTATAATCCTTATTTATAAAACCCTAGTAATCCTTCCTATTGTAAGATTATTGAGTCTTTGGGTCTACACAACCACCAAACCATATTAAACTATATAGATGTGCTAAGCCTATATCTTTAAGATCACAATTTAAAAAATGGGCTTCTTGTATGTCTCACAATTAGAATAAATTTTAATTAGTTATTTTTATTAAATTAGAAATTACTAATTAATAATAGCTCACTTTATAGAAAATTCCAACACTAAGGACTAAATATGCCATAAGTATGAAAATTATTGTAAGCTTTGCTCTGTTTTTCTTATTAACCAAAAAAATAATGGTCTTATATATTAGATCCAATCAATAGAAGCACTTGAACTCAAGAATTATAGTAAAATCGCCCACCACCAAAAAGAAAAACAAAACAAAACTAATGCAGGATGCCGAACAATATTTGCATGATTCATGTGTAATGATTTGATGATCAGGTTTTAGGTGTTAGTCTATTGGCTATTCATGTTGTTTATTTTGTGTGAATGTCTCATAAATATGGCATGATTAATAAATTAAGGAGTCGTAATTACCTATTGAATTATTGCTTTTATATTGTTCTGATGACTTGTTTTATACATTGAGATATGGAGGAAAATTAATTTTTAAGTTCAATAACATTCTACTTATATTTCTTACAAATGTAAGAATTATAATTAAGAGTGAAATTTTCTTTTGTTTTCTTTTCATTGTTATTGAGTTTATTTTAAATTCTATTCATATTATATTATTGGTAAATGAATTATATATCAATGAAATTTAATACTCAAAAACGACACTAAGAAAGTTGAAAGGGTAGGAGAACCACTATTAAATTTTATACTTCTATATGCTCATTATTT
Source organism: Sindora glabra (assembly GCA_020226215.1). Lineage (NCBI taxonomy): Eukaryota > Viridiplantae > Streptophyta > Magnoliopsida > Fabales > Fabaceae > Sindora > Sindora glabra. The sequence continues at coordinate 47,489,475 of CM035235.1, read as the reverse complement.
TATCCTTAAAATGATTATTATTTTATTTATAAGAATAAAATTATAATTGCCGCATGAAAAAAAAGGTGACTTGCTGGGGTTAGTTCTCTTTTCAAGATTAAAAATTAGAATGATCCCTTTTCCTTTCAATCATAAACAACTTATAGGGAGAGCTCATTAATGCACATATGAAAAGGAAAATGATTTTCTTTAATTTGTAATGATAAATTTATAACAACATTAAAATGAAAACACATGAGAAGCTCAATATATAGTATTAGTACTTTATTTGAAATTAATTTTTCTCATAATCCAAATCATTTTACTTCAATAGAAATAATTTCAATTCCCTTATAAATAAATAATTTTTTTACTTAAAATATATTGAAAAATACAGGCAATTAAAATAAAAACTAGTTTAGATGGTATCATAAAAAATAAAATATGAGAAAGAAAATAATTTTTTACATAATAAGTGTTTTAAGGTAAATGAAATGAATTTTAGCAATATTGTTGTTAAATTTGATGGAATTTAAAATAAAACAATTTTAATTAAAATATAAACAATAAATAAAATAAAATATTTTTATTTAAATATAAACATCAATTAAAAAATATCATTTAAAAATAAAATTAAATATTATTTTTAGTCTTTTGTGTAAATTATTGCCCAGCCCATTTTACAATTATAACCATAAACAATACATAGAGAAGTGTTTCTCCTCTATTTAGTCAGCCATATTTATGTTCTAGCATGATATCGAAATTAAGTATTGTGTAAAATCATAAGCTGGAGGGTATTATTTGTTATGATAATTATATAACTTTCAAGTTGCCTAGAAATTGATACAAATAAGGATATATCGCCGTATAACTACTTGTTATATATACAAGTCCCCTAAGGAATGGGTGCTACTTGAATTTAACAGTTTCACTTTTCACTCGATCCGATTTGATAATTGCTTTATTTGATGGGGTCATTGTTCAATTCGTTAATTTTATAAACAATTGGATTATAATTTTTTATTACATACTTATGTACAATATAATATAATATGTAACCACCAAGGTGGTTGGCCTAATGGTATCGAGTCACCACTTCATCCTGGAGGTCATGAGTTCAATGCAAGAGGACGTCAATTTGTGACCCATGAAGGGGTGGAGGACACATGGCTCAAACCGAACATTCTATAGCAAGGAAATACTCTTATAGTAACGCTCAAGGAGGGCCGTCAACGTTGGTTGCCCTGCTTTCTCTGTTTCATAGCAAAAAATATAATATGTAATTGAAAATAAAATTCATTTTTTAAATAATTTAATATTTATATAATATAATAATATTTATAATCATATTAAGTATTATAGTTTTTAAAAAAACATATATAATTTTTATTTAATTAATTAAAAATTAATTTGAATTCAAGTCGTTCGTGAGTTTGAGCTTGATTCGATCTATTTTAAAGCAAATATGTCTTATAAGGTCAAAGTTCGGCTGGGCTAATATCGATTCCACTGCTCCTCCCACTAGATATGTTTGGTCATTTTTCCTATGTAGAAAAACCTTTGTTCGGCAAGATAGGCCAAAAAAAACTGTTATAAGAATGAGAAATTGCAATTTGTCAAAATTTTCAGGAATGAATACTAAACGAGATATATAATTTCAAATATTCCAAATATAGCCACCTAAATAACTTTGTTGTGATTATTTACTAACTACCTATCCGATTTAAATGGCAGGTCTTATAAAAGTGTTATTGCCGGTGAATATATTGAAACTAGTCTTTGTGCCATGATATGCACGAGGCTAGATTTGAAAATAATAATTATATTTTTTAAAAATAAAATTAATTTATTATAAATAAACATATTAATATATGCCCATATTTTTAATTTATATTTTATTTTATTTAAATGGATAATAAACCTTTTGCCCTTACACAAAACAACAAAGTTTTGTTTGAAATAACATTCATTTAGTAGAACAACTTCAACAAAAAGCCATTATTAAGCAAAACTGTTTGGACAGACATTGGAGGTAAAAATGGAGGGAGGGAGCACAGGAAGGTGCATGCGAAACTAGTTTCATTTGACATATTGCAAATTAAAGTGGATAGTATTATCGATTTTTTCTAATATTTATATGATATTAATTTTTAAATATTATATTTCAAATTATATATACATTAATTGAGATTTTGTTAATAATTTGCAATTCAATTTTTTTTTTACTTTTATTTACTTTGTGTTTTTTTAATGTCTACTTTTTTATTTATAACTCAAACACTAATATTAATAATCAATAAATTATATAAATATCATATGAAATATTTTATTTTTATCATAAAATATTTTAAATAAAATAAAAGTTTAATATTCAAAATATGAATCAAACTATATAATTTGTATCTATTTTTGATATAATATATAAAAAATAAAATCAAATTTGTTTATTTTAATTATATTATTATATTTATACTAATTTTTAGGTGTTATATTTGATATTAAATTTGTTATAATTAATATGAGATTTTTCAAATTTTAATATATAATTTATTAATTAATTTTTAATAAAATATCTTAAAAATAAACCAAATTTCACCTGTTTAACCAAAGAATTCTAAAGTATAGATTAAGTTTCTTTTTTTTCCTTTTTGTAGATATTTTTTAAATATTAAAGTTTAAATATAATTTTTTAATATTCAAGTGTAAAGCTTCTATGAGATGTTTTAAAGCAAAACTATTGAAATAAGCTTCATTATTTGCGTTTGGCAGCTAACATACATTCTTTCTTTTTTTAATTAGTTTCATTATGACTAAGATATTTGTCTAGATAAAAATAATTGATTAACAAATTTATGTTTATAGTCGTAATTTCTTTTTCATGTTTTTAATTTTTTAACATATGTAACTATAGTACTTTTATATTTGAATATAAATGCAAATTAGATTTTATTATACTATATAATTACTCAATAAACTCAAAAGCAATTTTAGAAAAGCACAAAAGAAAGAAAAAAGAAGTTAAAAACATTATTAGATTGAGTTTTAATATAATTTTTCATTCACATTTTTATAACAACGATCTTTTAAGAACAAATTTTTTTACTAAATATAATTTTTGTGATTTAAAATTGAGTCCATATTTCATTACATATAATCTTTTTTAAAATAGAAATTCATTCTAAGTATATATATTAATATTATATATTGCCTTTTAACATATATTGGAAGATTTTTTTAATTTAATTCTTTCTCAAGTATAATTTATAAATAAAAAATTAGAAATAAAATAAATTATGAAAGTTTTCATTTATCTAATTTTTATTTGCGAGGTATGATGAGAAATGAAGCATTTTGAAGATAGATTGCTTTGTAAGGATAAATTTATCTTTCTATTATTCCTCTCCATCTAACCTTATTAGGTTGTCTGTGTTGGCAATTGAATGACACAAATTAAATCACCACCATTCAATATCAACCCAATGCTTTAGATCTTCTAAAAAAACCCGTGAGTATTGCTGCGTATCACAAAAAATGTGTACCACCGAATTGTCCAAAGTATATTGGCAAGTGAATGGTGTGCAACGCCACTGGGGAAAAGATAGCGGCTTCTATATGAGCGAGTACTATGCATGCACAAAAATTAAAAAACTAAAAGATTAGTTGGCTGGTTGAAAACCACAAAAAATATATTATTAGGGAGATTCGTTGCAGGTTGGTAAAATTTTGTCACTAATTTTTCAATTTATGGCAATTTTTAAATATTTAAGTCCATATTATAACTAAAATAAATCAAACTTACATAGCACTAATAAGTCGTTATTTTTTATGCGTTGTCAAAGACCACTCCAAATAAAATGTGCGTATGCGCATGATAGAAACAAGATTTCTGTATCATATAATTAATTAATGGAAATTAAATTAGATAAGTAAAACTCTAAATATTTGAAAGTAAGTTGTAAAATTATATAAAAATAAAATAATAACTCAATATAAAATAATATTATGGTTCCTTTTTAAAATATTTATGTAAAAATTAATAAATTTAATAAAGTAATTAATCAATAAATAATAAGTATTAGTTTCAAATTTTATATTTTTAAAAAATTTTATATTAGAATTTTAGGTTAGGTGAAAAATAAAATTCAGCTACTTTATAATTAAAGGGCTATTTTATATTCCCTTCCCTCTAAAAAAAAAAAAGAAAGATTATCATGCAGAAGAGAGGCCATGCATATGTTTGCTGCATGACGTACAAGTCGATCATATAATCAGCGTGATGAAGCTGACATTATTTGGATCAAATTTATATTTTAGTTGATTCAATTAGTTGGAATTCATGGTAGGTAGTCATGATTCTATAGAGTAATGTTTCAAAGCTGTTTAATTTATTTAATGTTTCTCTTCTTCATTTAAGATATAGGATATTAGAGGGAATTTTTAGGTGATAGTCTTGAAAAATATATTTATTATAAAAATGTAGTTTATTGGATAGAAGGAGGAAAGTTTATAAAGATTGTCAAGAGACAGCAGATGCTTTAATAAAGGGTAGGACTGATGGGTAAGAATAACAACTTCCAGCAAATATTGGGTTTAATCCATATTCTTTACTACTTTCCAGATTGTACGCCTATTGGAAGAAATAAATTCTGAAAATAATAGCAGTAAAAGATCAGTATAGGTTGAAGCTAATGGAATTTAAAGGTTATAACAGAGATATACTAAGGTGAAGAAGTTTTGGTCAGAAAGAGTTTGGAAGAAATTTCTGGAAAACGGATAAGGGACGACATAGGGAAAGGAATAAAGATTACAGAAAGAAAAAAGAAAAACAAATAACAGATGAAATCTTCACTCATTATGAGTTTCGCTGGAGTTTTGGAAGACCATTAGAACTGTAAATGAAGAAATAAAGTAGTTGAAAAAAAGTAAAAAAGTATTTGATGAATGTCAATTTGTGAAAAAGGGTATATTTAATTCATTCATGAAAGGTATCTGATTCGTATTAAGTTAAATATAATGACAAGTGAATTCTTCTGTTTATATATATAATAAATCAAATATTATTCTAAAGTCTAACTTAAATTTCGTAGTGATCTAAAATTTTTATATTTCAATTGGTACCCAATAATTGGATGAAGATGAAAAATGAATGGAAAGGAACAATCATTTGAATATTTATAATTATGTTTGGTTTGTATGATTCAGAATTCAATGAATATTTAGTATATGATACTCACATTGAGATGGAATGGAAGAAAAGTAGTTATTAAGAACAACATTCTGATTACAAAATTAATAAACATTTTGTTGAAAAATCTAATAAAATAAACAATATGTCATAATTAATAGCAAAAAGTTGTTATTAAGACTATAATAAAATAAAAATTTTCAATAATAAAAACATAAAATTGATATTTTATTAATTTTTATTAAATATTTCTTATGAAGAATAAAAGCATAATATTTTAATATTTCATTTTTACGCTAGTAGTAGAAATTAACGTCTACAATACCGTAAGGTATATGGCAAAATCTTACTTAACACTAATTTTAACAAATAATATCAACTGTTTGAATGAATTTAATGAATAATTTGTTAAATGGAAAATTAATCATTTTTAATTAAAAAATTCAATTAAAAAGTCATTTCCACCGACCCCACAATTTAAGCCACGTCTCTCACGTGTCTTTCTTGTGGTTCAAATATTATCATGCAAAAGAGAGGTCATGCATGTAGCTTATGTTTGTTGCATGACGTAATAATGGGTCATAAAATCAGCGTGATGAAGCTGTATTTTAAATGATTAGATTAGTTACAATTCATGATAGGTAGTTGTGCTCAATTATAAGCACACGATTGACATAGGAAATCACTACCGAATGATTTTCCACAATCCTAACTTATAGATGATTCAAACTTTACATAATATAAATGATAAAAAGTTCATAACAATAACAATTACTCAAAAAATTATATATAAAAATTTATGAAAAAATCAAGGTTTTCTCCATTTTTCAAATACTTTACAAAGCATCATATACCTTAATATTAAAATCTTTAACACAAAAACAATTATGATTCCATGTGTATGATGCATGTAACACAATTCTATTCCAACTTTCAAATACTTTCAATCACCATTAGGGTTCAAGACGCTACAACATTTGTTTCAAGCTTGAAAATGTTACAAAGAAAAGAGTGAGTTACAAGTTTTCAATGAGTGAATAAATTATTAAAACTCACAATTAAAAATATCTTTGTATTTATTTTATAAATAAAAAAATTAATATTCTCCAAACATAACAAATATTACAATTTTGTGTGAGATTTACATTTTAACTTATCTGATTAATTGTAAGCAATGTTTGTCATGATACCAGAAACTAGTTTAATGTCAAAATTTTTTATCATTTCATTTTTATTTATAATTTATAAGGCATTGGAGTGAGTCAAATTTCAAAAAGCCGATATTATTTTAAGATGGAAAACATAACGAATATATTGCTTACGTATAATCTAAATAAGTTGTTATAATTAAGAAACTTTTGAGTCGGTTATTTATTAAGATATAAAATATGATGTAAAATATGTCACGAAAATTCAGCACAAAAATATTTTGAGAAAGAAAATATGTGATATTTAAATGGCAAATGTAAATAGAAAATGTCCTTCACGTTTAAAAGTTAAATTACTACGTTAGCATTAAAAATTAAATTTCACTTTCATAAAAATATTGTTAAGTACATTAATTTTTTAGTTCAGCAAGCTGATTTGTTAAAAACTTAATTACATTTTACAAGAAATTAACAATTATGAAAAAAATTAGATTACTAAATTAAAAATTAGTATACTTACCAAATACATTTGTATGTGAGAGGAAGTAGAAATTTTTATCTTTCTGTTTGAGTTGTATTATTGGATCAACTCATAATTAAATTCCCAATTTTTAGAAATTTAGTAATCCTTAATGCTTTTATTTGGACTTCATGGCGACATTGGCAGAGTAAATATTGAGTTATGTTCATTATATTCTGTTTTTATAGTTGATTTTGCTTCCATAATGAAAAATTAAAAAGTGATAGTATAACTCAAAAGAAAGAAAGCTTAAATTGTTATCCAAAAACAACGTCTAGAAATTAATATACATTATATAACGAGAAATTTATGTGTTGAACAAAATTTTAATGTTGTATTTGAAGTTAGTAATTTAATTACTAAAAAATTTAAGTTTTACAAATTAAAATGCTTTGTTTGACAATAACTAGATAGAGTTTGTGAATTATTTAAGCATTTCAAGTGAGAATTTAAATTATAAAATTTTTTATTTTAAATTCAATTAAAATAGGTATCGTTCTACAAATTTCATATTTACTATTGAAACATCATATTATCTATCATCTCTCATTCCTGAGAATCAAACAAAATTATTTTTTTTTTCCAAATGCAGGATTTCAAAATCCTTAGTCTTTACTAAAAGCTTTGTCCAAACATAACATGAGAACTTGGATCTAGAGTTTTAATTATTTCTATTAACGATTCCTATCTATCAAATGAGGCCACATATAAATGCAAATGCCATGATGAGTGGAATAAATGCATTTTAATTTTTTTCTACGAACTATGTATTTATAAAAATGATACTTAAAATGATGAGTGGAATAGTTATATTATTTATGTGTGTTTACAATATGATAACAGAATAAATTTATTTAGTTAAATGATACTTAAAATGCCCCAGTTTTCTATTTTATAACCGAGTATTAAAATGCAAACTGTTAAAAGTCTCTATGTTAGATTAAAATGAGTAATATTATATCTTGTTGATTAAATAAAGTCTCCCAGCTAAGTAAAAAGAAGTAAAAAGAGTATTAAAATGTTTCCTTCATTTTTTAAGAAAAAAGAGGGAGTAGGAAATCCTTTCTATTATTGTTATAAAATTACTTTAGCTGCTAAATGTTTGCCTAAACCACAACCATTTCTTAAGAATGAAATCGAGTCGGACTGAATTAAGTTTGACATTATCAATCATAACTTGTTTAAAATAAAATGAATTCAAGTTAGTTTCAGCTTAAATGGACATATTTTTAATTATTGAATAATAGTATATAATATAAGTTTGGAACTATATAAACAAATTAAATTTTAATTATATATTATATAGATAAAAATATAATATATAATAAAACTTATAATCGAACTACTTCAAAATGTAAATGAATCGAAAAGGAACCTAGTCAGATTGAAAATTTATCAAATTGAGTTGATCAAATAGTAGAATTATTCGTTTCAAGTGCCACCTGGCCCCTATTACTATTCCAAGGTGAGGGTATTATTGTAATTCTACCAATGCATTAACACTCTAAAAGACCATCCATTCTTGATTTCATATTTGATGTTTTCCTGTGTCAAATATGCATGCAGTTAAGATGAAATAATAACTTGATACAATTTAGGATCTTACAAACATGTATTATTGGTTTATTAATGTAGTTAATGAAAGGATTTAAATTTGAAACTTATATGTTTTGTCTTGTATTGGCTTATCCAAGTAATGTTAGTCATATTCCCAACTTAACACATTAATTAATTAAGTCATCCCATGAATCAATTTTAATACACACACATTCCGTATTTTAGCGTATAGTAAATTAAGCAACTTTGCGTAGTCGTATTTAACTAAGTTTCACTTCTAACAAAAAAGGAATTTGACCAATTAAAATATCAGATCTACTTAAATATTATTAAAATAAACGGATTCACTAATATCCATACAAATGACTAAATACTGCATTTAATATTTTATTTATAAAAATGGTAACTATTATACTATTGAAATTACACAATTAACATTATTATTCCTTTTTTTATTTTTCATAATTATTTGCCCTTTTTCTCCCTTACATAATTAAAATAAATAAAAAAATGAAGTATATAGATTATTAAACTCCACATTGACAATGTACAATATGCTTACTTTTTTATTATGTTCTTTTCATCATTTATTTAATAGTATTAATTAAAAATTTTAAACAATATAATGGTCACCATCTTTATAAATGGATGGTTGTATAATGTGCCTTCCCATTTGAATTTAAACCACTTGTACTAAATTTATACTATTAATTTTAATAACATTTAATTAAAGATTAAAAATACCATTTTAGATAATTTTTACGCTTCACAAGACTACTCTCCCTGCTAATACTTCATATGGTTATCGCATAATGTCAGGAACGGTTTAACGTTAAGAGGTTTCCATGGTGTTTGAAGCTCATTGTTTATAATTAATAACCATAATGTCAGGAACGGTTTAACGTTAGGAGGTTTCCATGGTGTTTGAAGCTCACAGTTTATAATTAAGAATCACATAACATGCGGATACATTACAAACAATAAGTCGTGAGCACTTACTTTAAGTGTCATGATGTTATTTAAAAAATTTATATCTATCTTTACATTTAAGTTCAATTCTTAATCTTTGTATACATCTAATAATTTAACCACTCTCATTGTAATGAGAGAGTGAGAGAGAGAGTACTAACAATAACAAGTTTGAAAAAGGAAGAAAATAAAATTGATGGCAAATTTGAAGATTATGAGCTTTCATCACAATATTGTTGCGAATCCCTTTTAAAAATAAGATTTCAATTTATTTTTAAATGAATTTATTTTTTAAATAATATCTAGAGTTAAGTAAATAGAAATTTTATTTATTTTATTTACAACTGTTATTTTAATTATATCTATGTTATTATAATATCTATTAATTTTATTAAGAATTTCACTTGGATTCATTTCATTTAACCTAAAATATATATTATATCAAAAAAACTTCCCTCTTCCTAATATTATATTTATCATAATATTATTAAAATCTAATTTCAATTGAATTGCATGTAGTTATTAATATGTTTCAAATAAAAAAATTTATTTACAAATATATTGAAAGTATTATATTTGATATAATTATTTTAAATAATATAATTTATTTATAAATAAATTAAAATCAATTCTATTGAAATGAGATGAATTTAATTCTTCTTTTAATGTAGTTTAAAAGAATAGAACTAGAAATCAGGAGTTTTACAGCGTGGCTGATATTAATCACTTGTGGATGTGACGGATGTCGCAACCACAACGTAGTATTATTATTATTATTATTATTATTATTATTATTATTATTATTATTATTATTATAATTATAGATGCAACTATAACTTTTTAAAAATTATAAACGTAATGTTAAGCATATTTAGCTCAAGTGTCATAACATATTATTCAAAGATTTTACGTTTTTTTTATACCTTAGGTTTAATCCTAGAACTTTGCATTATTTAATGGTGAGTTGCGGGTACAACAATGCAAGTTCAATGGCTACAATAGTCGTAATATACATTTTTGGATGGATCATTACATGGGATGGATAATCATTTTAAGAACTAAAGCATTAATTTTTTTTCTCTTTATAAATGTTAACTTCAAAGTCCACGTGAGGCCAACATAATTTACATTAGACTAACACTTTAATTTATTGATGCAGTATAATTATTTATAAGGTTTATGGCAAAATAAGAGTTGAAAATCTTGATAATCTACTTTCAAATGCATTTATTTAATAAAAAGATATTAGATTAAATTTAAACAATTAATATCAAATAATATAATTTTTTTAATTTTTTTTGCGACAAAGGGAAAGTTCATGGTCTTAATATCTGCAGCTCGCATTTTTCACTTCCACAAATGCAATTTAGAAACCAAAAAATTAAGAACCATACCAAATATTAACTCTAAAATAAATCATACGTCATTTGATATTGTATTTAGATATAATTTCTTTGGTTTACGATGAAAATTTAAAACATATGATTAATTTATAGGCTAACTATGTTGTCTACTAAAACAAATGAACAGTGGAAATTGTTTCTTTTCCCTCCATCATTAGATCATAAATATCACAAACCTGATTAAAATTACTGTGCAAAAATTTGACCAGTCATGCTCATGCATATAACTTATGTCTATTGCGTGCATATTGTATTAAAGAGCAATATAATCAGTATGATGAAGCTGCCACTAAATATGTGAGTTTTACATTTAAATCTATAGGATTAGTTGAAAGTAATGTTAGTAATGATTCCCCAAACCGGTTTAATATTAAATTTTTCTATAATTTTATTTTACCTATAAGATATTGGAGTGAATTAAATTTCAAAAGCTGATTTTATCATAAGATTGTAAAATCTAGATTTTTGGTTTGTACTATGTACCTCTGTATCTTTTAATATAGGAAATATTTGTAGCAGCAGTACTGATAAATGATAAATCTCTTCAAACATTAACAACTCCAAAGGTTGAAACCAAAATTCCTTATGCTTGAGTTGCCTTAAGATCTAGGCTACTACAATTGAATTAATCAGTTATTGGCTTGTACAACATTAGTTTAGATGCAAATATTATTTACAACTTAAATAAGTTGTTATTATTAAGAAATTTCTAGAGAGAAGCTAATTGTAAATTAAGCCATAAAATATTTCACAAAAATATAACAAAAAGAAAATTGAAGTAGAGATTTATGATGTTGAAATGATAAATGTAAATAGAGAATTTTCTTCACATTCAAATTAATTTTTGGATTAAAAGAAAATCTTTTTAACATTTATTCCCAATCTAGTTCATCCTAACAGAAATGTAATTAAATGTACGATAATTTGTAAGAGTTTGAATTTTTGTCCAATCACCTTAACTAGAAATAATTTTGTTATATTCATGTTTTTCTTGTGATATACCTCTAAATGTATTTTTTAAAAATTTTTATGAAGTGTGAATTTATCAAATTTGATTTAAATTAATTCTATTTATCCATTGATTTTAGTTTTCATCAATAACAATTTTAATTATATTATGTATCATATTTATATGATTATAGAATAAATATATTAATTCATATTTAAATGACACTTAAAATGTCCCAAATTTCTATTTTGTAATAGAGTATTAAAATACAAACTTTCTAAAGTTGTTGGGATAAATTAAAATGAGTAATATTGTGCCTTGTGAATTAAAATCTCTCAGCTATGTAAAATCAAGTATTAAAATGTTTCCTTTTTCATTGTTGATCCTTCTAATAATGGCTATGTGACACAAGTTAGTAGTTGTGATAGCCAACAGGTAAACATGCCAGGATTTGGACAAGACTTGATGGAAAAATCAAGTATGTTGTAGAAAACCTGTGGTTAAAATTTGGGTTCAATTTAGCTTGTGTACAATTTTTCTTGATTTTCCTAAGTTTAGGGGCATTTTGATAATTTTAACATGATTCGAGAATTTAAAGGTGTTCAAAAAGCTAGTATTTTGATCATCACATTTTTATTTTCCTATCGGTGTGTTTTCATGCAAATCAAACACCCAAAGTTTTAAGAAAAGAGCTTAAAATGGTCTTTAAAGGGGTTGAGTGTTGGAAGGATTGGCGAGGTGCTTGAACATTGAGATAGGGACTTGAATGTGTTAGCTTGTGGCAATCACCTACATACTTAAGACTATGTAATGAGGCATATACCAAACAAAAGGAGTGTTCCTCTTCTTATTCAATTTGTTCCTTTCCACCCGTTGTCTTGTTGTCATTCAATTATGGTTTTGTAAACATGTTGTACATAGGATTTATTGTATGGGCAATAATTATTTGATGTCTTGTTATTTTTACCAAGCATTGCATGAAAGGATTTTAGTGGGAAGGTTGACATATTTGCTAAAAGTGGCAAGTATACACTACATAATTTTAGCTAGAGTGCTATCGACTTATGACATTTTAGTATCAAGGCTAATTTATGCAAAAGGCCAAGATCTGTTAGGCTACAATTGGTTAAATGTGGCTTATCCAATGCTATATGAGAGATATACAAAGCGATCATTCTTAAACTCAGAGCAATCATTGCCAAAGGCTTGACCAGAGGGTGTAAGAGATTGGATTATCTTTAGAAGCTAGTGTGTGAGAGGATGACACATTCAAATGGCCATGGATTGGTGTATTGGTGCAAGCATTTATACCAAGAGGGCTATCTTGCTTGTATGCATGGGATGTTAGTTATGTGCTCATTCATAATAGTGGCATTGAAGGATACAAACCACTATCTAAAGGTATGAGTGAATTAAGAACCTATCCAATAGAAAAAGCCTTAGTCTTGCTAGAAAGCTTGATTATTTCCTAAACGATTTGTAAAATGGAAGGATGAATTCTTTAGTCTTATAGAAATGTGTGGCCACAATTGAAGGATATGAGCGCATTGCTTTAGCAGGAATAGTATAAAGTCATATCAAGGCAGTTTACAGAGATTAATTCATGTTGCTCAATGGAGCATAACCAAAGGGCTAAACAAAGATTTGAAGGAACTACTATTATGTGCATAGTTTATATGTTGGATAGAAGGTCTCCACTCTTTGCACAAGATTCTTCAATGTAATAGGCTAGGCTATATAGTTATTTTATGGAGTGTCAATAATGACTCAGAAGAGAGATAATAGACTAACACTAAATAGTTGCATTTATAGATAGACTTTATAGTAATGACCATGAGTGCACATTTGCTTATGAATAGGTAAAATGAATCTAAAGTTAGAGTGGAGGATGCTTTATACTCAACCCCTTCTAGATGTTGAAGTAAGAGAGCCATTGGAGGATGCACTTAAAAAAAGTCATCAAAAGATGCACAAAGGAAAGGTTATAAGGACTACAATGTTAGCGAGCATCAATTTTGAAAGTAGGCTATAGTGCTCAATGAGATGCTAGAAGGTATTGGTTCAAAGAGGATTCGATTGAGTATAAAAATGGTATTACAAAAAGTGTTATGAATTGATTAAAATCATTGTATGCAGACTTATGAGTAAGATTATAGGGCTTATGCGTAAATCAAGTATAAGTCTTACCTTTTGCATTGATGGTATGGAACATTAAGTGTAAGACACTTGTTAGGCAGTTGAAAGTGTTAAGCATTGTTCATGAGCTATAGAGTTAGCATGTGCTTTTACTGTAAAGGTAGCATTTGTGCAAGCTAAGAGGCAATAAGCACATAATTATAGAGGTAACTACTCATCAAATGAGTTATAAAGGTAACGGGTTCAAGAAAGCCAATAAAAAAGTGACATTAGAGGGTGTTGAGACACTTTGAAAGGAAATTACATAGGTAGCCCTTTGAAAATTTTATGAAGGATACATTTGGCCAAAAAAATGCCAATATTATAGATGCGATAGCCTAACTTTGAAATAGGGAAACTTTCATGACACTTAAAGAGACAAGCATGAGTAGTCAAGGTAGTAACTTAAAGGAGTAGCTTGAAAACTAACATGAAAGAGATATAAGAGATGCAATGTGCATATTCCCAAAGGCCTTAAATTTTAAATTGATAAATTGCCTCATCTTTACTAAGACTATTTTCCATTGAAAGCCTAGTAAAATCATTTCAAGTAGAGATGCTTGTTGAGCTTAACTTGAAACATAGTCTTATTAAAAAGCTTTGGGATGGAAAACATGTAATTTATTTTTGCTTTAATACTTGATTGATGAAATGTTGAACTTATCAAGTAAGTTTACTATCATTATGCTTGAGTCATTATGAGAACTTAGTTACGCTTTTGAATTTATGTAAGACCAAAAATCTAGAAGAAATATTTCTTGACTATTGTACAAGTTTATGTGATGTTCCTTTATCAATTTTCTTACTTAATAATCTATTTGCACCGAAAATTGGGAAGGTTGCAAATAGCTTCAGTATCTAAACAATGATATACATTCAAAATTTCTTTGATAGCTTAAACTTTATTTCTATTCAAAATTTGGAAACTTTTTAATTACTTTATAGAAATTGAAATATTTGAGCTCAGTTGATATTTACAATTAAAAACCTGCACTCATTAGTTAAACAAGTGTCATAAGTTAGATCTGTGACCTAATTTAACAAGGAAAATAATCTCCAATTAGGGTAATTTTTTACAAGAATCAAGCATCATGTGGAGGTCTTGTCCATAAATTTAGGAGGATTTTGACTTGTGTATGATTTATAGCATTTTTTTTTCATTTCAAAGCTATTATGTAATTTTAACAAATGTAACTTGTTTAGTACAAGTAGATAAACACATGGTTGTGATCATTGGATTTTTTTCTTTGTTTTGATGTGTGATAAGACATTAAATCCTTCTTGACCTCTAAGAAAAAGCCTTATGTTAGTTTAAAAAAGGTATGCCTACTCTTGTTAGTAGGACTTTGGCTTAGAATACTATTTAAACAAGGGTGCCTCAGGGCCTTAGTGGTCTTTCAACACTAATCTAAGGGTTCAAGTGTGTGGCATGGTAGCCTTCCTTACACACTTTCAAATATGTAACAAGGCATATTATAAATAAAAGAACTTGCCTTTCTTTTATTAAATCAATCCATAGTTTTGTTCGCTTTTTGTCATGTTCACCTGCATTAGTTGAATGTTCATTGTTGCCTTAATGTATGCTTATATGATTGGTTACCATGTTGTTATGTGCTATATGTTGCTTTGCGATTAATTTGATGTGCTTATTATTATGGGTATTGCTTGTCATTTTTGAAACCTCAAATGGTGAATAACTAATTGGCTAGTTTAATCTTAGGTATTAAGATTCTAAGCACCATGTATTCAATAAACTAAGTTTCTAGATAGGGACATCTAGTATCAAAGCATGGTTTTGGCCACACTTCTTATTTCATATAACTTTTTTGAGTCACTAAATAGTGTCCAAAAAATTACTTCCATTGAATTGTTTGATGCTATTAAGAATGCACTTAGGAATCTCTAGGGATATGTTAATATCTAAAGAGATTGCAAACTAAGGAAATTCTTGAACTCTTTTGGAATGCAAAAGATTAATATGCATTCAAGCATCAATTTAGGACTTTCAAAATAAGCCAAGAGGTCAAAAGTTTAGGGGCAGTAGTTTCCCACATATCAATAATTGGCTTGATATGATTGAAAACACTTAAAAAGAAATGGGGAATGCTCCGAGGAGCTTATCTAATGAGATAAAAATTTTGTACTCTTTGCCTGGAGATAAGTAACCTTACAACTTCTATAAAGGTAATGATGATAGTCATAGGTAATGGTCTATAAGAGAGTCATGCCTCTAATCAAAAGGAGAATTTGAAAATCCCTAGACCAAGGCCATATATGGCAAGAAAGATGCATAAAAGTTAGAGAACTTTATATTTGACTTAGATCAATACTTTCATCTACCAATATAGAGTTAGGGAAAACTTAGTTAAATCATGCTACTATGTTTCCTAGTGGACAATGCAGAAGCTTGGTGAAGAATTATGTATCAAGAAATTAAAGAAAGAAGATGTTATATCAACACTTAGGAAGAGCTAAAGTAAGAGTTGAAGGCACACTTCTATCCTATGAATATGGATTACTTAGCTAGATGCAAGCTATGAGAGTTATGATAGACAAAATTTGTATAAGAGCATGTGAAGAAGTTTTGTCATGACCCAAACCTAATTATAACTAGCATGGAACTCTTATATCAATTTCCACCACCCTATTTTGCATAATTAACTTAATGTTGACTTATCAAATGCGATGCATTTATAATAGAGAATAGTATTTCAAAAATATTATTCATCAAGATTTTTACAAAAGATATGAAAGTTAAGGATGCTTATAATCCTCCTAGAATGAGGATAAGCAAATCTAACTAACTTTAAGAGAATCGATTCAATATTCCATTGATTTAACTCCATAACAGATAAGAAGCCTAAAATATATTTCTATGTACATAAGTTTGTGCTAACAAAATACCATCAATAAGCTCCTAGAACTTTAACTCTGAGAAGGTGGAGGTGGAGGCTTAACCTAGGAGTCTGTAAAATAAAACATGAAGAAATGAGTCTAGGGCTCAATGAGTGAATAATATATAGAAACAATAATAAATTACAATAACTTATCCATCGAACTATCCTTCTTTAACAAAATATATCATGTTCAAACATATTAGTAAGTAAGAGCCATCAATACTAAGATTAATACATACTTATTTCATTTTCAATGTATCATATAATAATACTCACAATCAATGCACTTAATATCATGTTTCATTGAATGGACAAATAACAAATGAAATACATTAATCCTCTTTTTTACTCCCGGGCTAACCTTATACCCTACCTACCTATTCCATCCTTATTCCTCCCAGGCTAACCTTATACCCTACCATCCTTATTACCAGAAATTTCCCGTCCCATATGCATAACATTGCCCACATCACATTTCTCACTTTTAATGCCACTCATGGCATGATTCTCAATGCAATTTAAACATTAGAGTTCAAGCTCCATTCAATGCAATTATAATTCAATCGTAGTGCCCATTCAACACTTATCAGCATCATTATATTCTCTTGTATAGCTATAACCATTCACACATAGCAAGGTGCTCAATTCATAAAGTGTATTTAAACATATATATATCTCATTCTATGAATGATGCAATGAATTCATCATATCACATATTATAATACACAGCTTCTACCTTCTTCTATCTCAATTATCGAACGCATGCAATTATCTCACATTACCATGAACCACTCTATCTTTGATATTTAATGACTAAATACTCATGACAGTTGTTATGAGTTATGAAAACATAATACAAAAGGACCACAAAACTCTATATGGTCTTCTTATTTGTGACCTTTAGGTAATCTTTTATGAATAACTCAAAAGTTATAAAGATAAACTCATGAAACTCATTTCATATGAAAATAGACTAAATTATCATTGTATAGACTCATCATTTGCTTAAATTGGCTAAGTTTTGAAAAAGTTATGCCTTTTTTGAAAATAGATGCAAAAAGTCCATTTTTAAAATCTTGAATTTTTTATCTCTGTCTACTCTTTTGATGATATATCAAAATATATACAATATTTTAATTTGAAACTACTTTCATTTGAAAATAGACTCAATGACCTTTAAAACAATAGGTGGTTTGTTAAATACAAACATAAGATGAAAGAGTTATGACCTTTCAAAGTTGACATAAAATTCTGTAGTCAATCAATCAATTAGTGAATCAATTCATTAACCTAGTTTTCACCTCTGGACCCTTGGAATTGATTATTGAATTAATTTATCAACTCCTAGAAGCCCAAAATTAATCGATTACTTAATTCTAAAGCCTAGTTTCACCCCTTGACCCCTAAAAATGATTGGTGAATCAATTCATATATGAAAAACTCAATTTTTTTGCAAAATTTTCACTATACAACCAATACAAAACACCTCATAAACATATATAATACACATCAAATCTAAGTATAATCATTAATATACTTATCTAACATCTCATATCACCTCTTTTCATCATTTATTACTTCTATAACATCAAAATAAATTAGAATCAAGCTAAGTCACAAATTAACCTATATCTCACATATATCTTCATATAACCTTAAAATCCATGGATTTAACTAGATTATCCACTCACCTTGTATGGAAGAGGATGCAAGAAGCTTAGTTTGATGATTTTTTATACTTAATCATATCAAAATTTATGGATTCCATAATTAGGGTTTAAAGTGCACCATAAAATCAAATAAACTTTATCAATCAAGAAGAAATGGGAGGGATTCTTAATGAAAACATTATTCTTACCTTGATTGGAGGGAGAAATCCACAAGAAGTGAAGTCTTCTTGCTTGATTAAGAGAATGGTACGAGAAATTCTTGTAAAGAAAGATGGGAAAGTAGGAGGAATGAGGAAAATGAAGAGAATATAGGGTTTAGGACTGAAATAGGAAAAATAAGGCTCCAGGAGCATGCTCCTAAACCTCTTCCATACTCATATACTCACTTATTTTAGTATATAACTTCACATCTCGAGATTTTAACAAACTTTTCCTAAAAAAAATCACCTAAATTATATTCCCATATTTTTATTTCTATCAATTCTATTTTATTTCATAATTTACACATAATATTCTTAATTCACTTGAATTTACACATAAAAATGTTCTTAAACCTCTTCCATATTCATATACTCACTTATTTTAGTGTTTAACTTCACACCTCAAGATTTTAATAAACTTTTCCCTAAAAAAATCACCCAAATTATATTCCCATATTCTTATTTTTATCGATTCTATTTTATTCCATAATTTGTACATAATATTCTTAATTTACCTGAATTTACCAGTTGCTTAAACTACTCTTCCTCATGTTAAAATTTCTAATTTATTTATAATTAAGGAGGGTGTAACAAGTTTATAGCTACTATGTTAGATATTCAAGACATAACTAAGAAAGATAAACTCTTTTACTTTGTCAATGGTTTTTTATAGGAAGATATTATAGAGTTTCAAAGGAGAAAATTCAAACCTTTTCAAAAATAGTGATGGCTACCAAGTGCTTGTCTAATTATAATTTCCCTAATCATAATCTTAAAACCCTTGAGGAAATATGTCTAATTCAGGTAGGGGTGTCAAATATTCAAAAAGGAATGGCAAGCCTAAAAGTAGGGGAAGGGTCCTAATAATGACCATCCATATGCAAATCTCATCATTATCTCAACCATACAATAATAAAAGGAAGTCTAAGGCTTTGTCCTATTTCTTGTGCCAGGAACCATTTAAGATGATGAAGTGTCTACAAAGAAATGCCTTGAATGCCTTACAAGTTATATTCAAAGGAGATAGATCAAGAGGTAATAAGGGAGGTACTGATACTCAGATAGGTAAGGTAAGGCTTATGCTATGATCTATGCAATTTGCTTCTTAGAACCCTAAGAGTAGCTAGAGAACGGAGTGGTGAGGTAAATTTTTTTCCTTACTAGGGATCTATTTGTGTAGGATTGTTGTACTAACTCAAATAGTAAGCAAGCTGGATAGTGGAAGTGGTGAGAAAGAGTCATTTGTATAGGTTTCATGAACAGTTATGAAGAGGTAAGTCCTTTTGAGGAGCCTATAGAGTTACTAGAGAACATGAGTGTGTGTTTAAGGAGTAACTACCTAACAAATACAATTTTCTTTTGTAATGATTACTCTTTATATGTAGGGAATCACATAGTCATAAGCTTTCACTTACAATAATGTGGAATAGCTCACATAACTTTGATAGTGCCATTGGTTAGTCACAAGAGTAGTTTGTGACAAATACTTAAAGTGTGAGGGCATGTGCAAGCTAGAATAAGAGTAGTGCCTTGTTCAACCCTATTGATTGTAGTAAGACCACACTATAAGTATCATGTGTTGAGTACTTTGGAGACACCATATGGGTGTTAGACTTAGTTTGAGAGGAGAAGTGAATTTATTCAAGTAATAAATGTGAAGTGAAGTGTTAAAATTTACTAAACCCAATGCAAGCAAACTTGTGAGCATGCTTATAAGGCTTATGCATAAATCAGGCATAAGTCTTGCCTATCACATCTATGCAATGTGACACTAGATGTAAGATAGTTGTTAGTAGGCAATTTCAAGACACCAAGCTTACACAACAACCATAAAGACAAATAACTCAAGAATTATGGATACAGTTCACTAAGCTTTGTGAAGCCAGAGTAGAGTTTCATCATCAATAACATGTTCAAAAAGACAAGCATAAATGTTTGAGAGAAGTAAGTAGAAGTGTCATAAAAGCAATGTCAAATTGAAGTGTTGAAGACAATCATTAGGGAATGGCAAATAAACAAGTTAAGAAAAAGTTAAAGGAGGAGCTCTAGGAAGTAGACTAGAGATTCTTGCAAATTTATTAGATAGCATCATTAATGAGGATATTGACATTTTTTAAGTGAGGGAGATTATCATAAATTAGCCTTGTGACCTAATTTAGCAAGGCAAATGAATTTTGATTTGGTTGATATTTTGCACAAAAATCAAGCATAAAGGACACAAAGACATTTTATTGAAGGTACTAATTTCATCCACTATAAATTTTAATCTTCCATTTCTGTAGTTTCATAATATGTGATTGTGCAATTGTGAACAATCATCCTTCTTTTCCTTTGCTTTTGCATTTTTTCTTGGCCACTTACACAATCCTATGAAAATTAGTCTGTTGATGTATCGCTAGTTTGATGATTAGTAATTTTTATTGTTTGGAATAATACATGGATGCAAGCTATTATGATTTTTGAAAATTCTTAGTTATATTTATAGAGTAGTGAGAATGTTACTTGCATTATCACTATCTTGGCATTTTCCCAAATCACATCGGATTGACTATTTGCTAAATAATTCTTGCATTTACTATTTTGTATGAGTACCACCTGTTTTAAATAATCCCTTATATTTGCCATTTAAATGGGTATGTCAATTGCTTTCTTCTAATGAAAGGGACCTATTTTTCAAGTTGTTAGGATTTTTGGATGTATTATTTGAGTCGGCCATTTTAGAACCCACAAATCCCAAATTGCCAAGTGGCACGACCAGTGTGCTAAAGAATTGGTGGCAGCAGCATTTTAAGTGGCCCTTTCCAACTGTAAGACCAACATTTAACTGCAAGTCAAATAATTTTTTGCATCTCAATATTCTTTCCTATATAAATCTATTTTTGATATTTTTTGTCAAACAGAAATAAGACAGTAATTAGATTGATAATGTGAAAGTAGTTTGTGCAGGAAGATGACAAAGCAAAACTAGTGGAGGCACGGTTGCAGCTGAAGCAAATCGATAATTGGTTCACAAACCAGTGGAAGCGCAATTGGCACAGCAATTCTCAATCAGTCACCTCTCTAAAGACAAAGCGTAATAAGAGGTAGGCTAACAGACTAAATCACAAATCTGCTATGAAGGAATTAACAGCTACAATATTCCCACTCTTTTGCTATATAATAGTGTGACGTTAACAATATTCCTACTCTTTGGCTGGCTTCTTTTTGTAAGAGAAAAAGGAGATAGTGAGATTTAAAGAGTAAGATTCACTTTAGTATATATAACAGAAGCTGATTGATAGAGACTTTGAGAGTAATCACTTCCATAGTGGATGCAATGCATGGCGTAAGAGTATAGCTTCGCTTGTAAATTTATAGATTACAAGAGATGCAAACTTTTCGCTATGCACTGCGTAATGAGGAAAGTGACTGTAACTTTTTTTCTTTTTCCTTTTTAATTGGTTGCTACATCTCTAACAAATATTATACTCCACTCTTTTAACGCTCTTTGAGGTTTTTCTCTTGTTGGTTATCATAAGACATAGAATTTGGTTAATATGATAATTCAATAATGATAAGTCAAAAAACTTGTTACCATAATAAAGAGTATATTGATGTTTTATATTATGTTTGACAAAGAGCAATTCTTCATTGCTTTGGGATGTACAAGCTTTTCTGGAGAAGCTTTTTCTTGTCATTAAGGCTTGACCCACCATCGAGAGTGTTTGGTTAGATGACATCCGATGTTTCTTGAAGGTTTTGTACTTTTCATTGCATCTAGGATTTATGTGTGCATCGAACGGTTTAACCACTTCTACTGTTATAAAAAAAAAGCTAGACCCACCAATAATTATTTCACATAAAATACCCCCACCAGAGTATGAACTTTGTTTTTTTGACTCGGGAGATACTAATGTCTTTTAACTAAAACTATATCCTTTTATACAAGCAAAAAAATCTTTTGTACTTTTGCATAAAATTTGCTGCAAAAGTCAAATTATACCAAATGAAACTATTTGCTACACGATTTTCTATTTGCTATTCTAGTTTAACAGAGTCTTGATTGAGGAATCACGGGAAGAGGTTAATTATAAATTGGAGTTTTGGAGACCGGCGTTGGAATCAAAAGGTTTTTGCTTGAGTAGGAGTAAGATAGAATATATGCATTGCAAGTTTAACAAGAAGCAAGATAGAAATGATTTGGAGATAAGAATTGGAGATCACGTCACACCACAAATATCTAAATTTAAGTACTTGGGATCTTTTTTTCAAAGCGATGGAAAACTTGACAGAGAATGTCACATACAGGATACAAGCTGGATTGTTAAAATGGAGAAAGGCATCTAGAGTAATTTGTGACTGTAAAGTACCTACTAAGCTCAAAGGGAAGTTTTATCGGACTGCTATACGACCAGCTATGCTCTATGGTAGTGAATGTTGGGCTCTAAAGGGACAACAAGAGCAAAAAATGGGGGTAGAAGAAATGGGAATGTTAAGATGGATGTGTGGTCATACAAGAAAGGACAAGATAATAAATGATTGTATACGAGGGCATATTGGTGTGGCACCTATTGAGGAGAAGGTGACAGAAAATCGGTTAAGGTGGTTTGGTCATGTGCAAAGAAGGCCATTGGAGGCACTAATGAGAAGAGTTGATCACATGGTCTTTAGTCCTGTGAAAAAGTGCAGAGGGAGGACAAAGAGGACTTTAAAAAAAGTTATAAAAAGGGATCTCTTGGTAAATAATATCACCAAAGACTTGGCTTTTAATAGAGTCCAATGGCGTCGTGCGATCCATGTACAAGCTTTGTTGGAGAAGCTTTTTCTTCTCATTAAATCGAAACCCATCAATAATTATTTCCGTGTCTGGCCGCTTTACATTCACTTCATATATAATAAGTTTCATCTTATTTAGTATATTTGAAAAATTAAGATCATTGCATTCTAGTTTCCATTTAAGCTGTGTTATTAACTTATTAAATATATATCACAGTCTGGTTTATTTTGTTCACACTCTTCTCTATGCTATGGAGGTGAACTTGGCACTTTTTCGAGTCTTTAAGTAGTTGAGTCGGTGATGAAATTTAGCTGCTGTCATTATGTATATTGTTTGCAATTTCTACTGATTAATGTTTTCAATTGATTTACATGATGCTGCTGGGTCATAGTGGTAGCGATAAAGTGTTATCCTAAGATTTGCTGGATTATCTAGATTCTAGGAATGATAAGCGCTTTTTAGATAGCTATAATATAAGTGTAGAGACTGGACAAACTTTATAACTGCTGTGACGGATGATATTAATAATGGTTGGTTGCATCAAATCATATTATGGGTCTGCGGCCACTGTTGACTTCATTGGGCTCTTGGTACTATATTTATTGTTCAGTAATATCTAGAAAAGCAAAGATAAATAGCATACCTTTAATATCTTGATATGATCTTCTCAAGAATTTTAGTGTTTGGACTTTCTTAATCCTGCATTTATAAGTGCGTTATGATTAAAGCATAATTTAAGTATTCTATTCCAATTAAATGAGCCTAATTTTTACATTATATATAAATATGTTGTGATCAAAGCTTTATAAACATCCTCTTGCCCACCTTCACCAAGCAGATATTTACCACCAAAACCTTCAGTGGCTTGAAAGATATTTTCAAAAGCTATTTTCCCATCATAGTTCCATGTATCAAATGAAGCTTTATTTCTCGTTTCTTTAGCTCAGTTCATTGTTTCTATTATCGTCCATGACAAAGTTAACTGTATCTAGTTCTTGTTTGTTTTAAGCTTGTTAAGCAATAAAGTTATGCATGTGATACGAAGTTTTTTTTTCCCCAAAATTATAATGTCTATACAGTGTAAATTACTAATTGATAACTGAAGAGTGATTTTATGTTTAATTTGTATGCTCAGAGTAACATATTGAATAATCTTTCTTTTTTGTTTAATTTCATTCCTCAAATAATATGATTTGTATGCATTATTTACTAATTGATGACTAAAGGTTGATTTTTTTCCCCTTAACTAGAAAAGTTGAAGAGTGAAAAAGAAAATTCTCCCCTACCATCTATCATTGGACTGCCACTGCATCTATTCATCATTTCCAAGCAAATCACGACCTCATTTTTTCATAAGTCCTTTATTCCTCTTTAAATTTTGAGAACATTTTCTCTTTAAATTATCTGTCCAAATAAGATTTGGTATTTGTACAAGTCACTAATTGTCTCTACTTTCAATTTTGAGAACATTTGCTCTTTCAATTTCAGACGGCAGTCTGGGGGCATCACTTACCAAGTCAACACCCCTCAACTCCGTAAAACATTTAATCTTTCACTGCAAAACTGCTGATCGTCTTCCTTTTTTATTGCTTTATTCTACTACGAATCCACTGAATTGATTCATCTTCTCTTTCTGCTTCTGCATTGAAGAGCCGATCCCACAGTTGTGCTCGTATTTATAGCATTTACTTACTGAAAATGGACATCCTGTTTTCTGAATTTTCCTTCATGTCTATCTGTTATGAGCCGAATCAGACGATCTGTTTCTTTCTTTGTTTCCTTTTTTATGTCAACTCTGATTCTATCATGACTTTTCCGATTCAATTCCTATGTGTTTTATCCATTAATATGTGAGTTTGTGAGCAATGTCCATTTCTCACCCAATTTGTCAGACGCCAATGTTGACTGACCTTATTTTTATAATTATTTTTATAAAGAGAATTGCACACATTGAACAAATTTTAAGAATAGTTTATATAAAAAGTTTTTATTTTACACTTTCAATATTAATTTTTCACAATAAATTATAACTTTGTATGAAAAATAAATACAGAAAATTTGCAATTTCATCTAAAAAATTGCATTATGAAGCTTCTTTTTAAAAAATTTTCAAAAAATTATAAGTTACACCATGAAATTATAAAAATGTTTCATACTGCCCTCATAAAATTCTGAAAAATGTTATTTAACTGTTAATTTAAAGGGATATATTATAACTTTATTAAAGTTTAAAAGTGTAATTTGTAGATTCTTAGACATTAGAGGGTTACTTATAGCTCAAAATTTTGTAAATTTATAGAAGGAAACAGAATGAAGAAGAGTTAGGTGTAGATTCCTTTTAAAAAAATTGTTACAACTTCTTTTGGGCTTGGCGAGGAACCCAACTTGTATATTTGTGAGAATAAAACGTTCAAAGAGCTTGAGCTGTGCCCAATTAATATTGACAGATTTGGGCCTTCTTTACTCCTAAAAATTGTCCAATGAGATGTGAATCTTATTGAAATATTAGGTAAGAATTTATGTCTTTTCTTATAGATGCATAATTTATTTCCTTTTTTTCTTAGTTTTTCCTCGAGCAATTTAACATTTGTCATCTATTAAAGTATTTATTTTTGGTCTCCATTTCTAAGCAATAGAAATAAATAAGAGTTGGATACATCTTACAAATAGAACTGACTCAAATATATTGAGGGAATGGATGCTCTCCTTAAGTTTGCTTGCAGTCAACCAAGGAGTCAACAATAGAATTCAATGTCCATGTAATAAATATAGAAATATGAACTACAGGTACAAACCTAAAATATGACATCATTTATAAAGTAATGGATTTTTGAAGACTTATGATAGAATTTGGGACAACCATAGGGAAGTTTCTAATACAACTTCACAATCTAGCAATCCAAATCTAGATAGTGTTTCAAGAGAAGAATATAATTCCAAAGAGGATGGCATTGTCGGGATGATTCATGATGCTTTTGGTTTTACAAACATGGATGCTATGAGAAATGAGCAAGATAATTCTAAAGAATCAAATGCTCATGCAAGGAACTTTTTCAACTTATTGAAGGATGTAGATACAAATCTTTGTCTTAATTAGTGATAAGATATCAAAATTATCCTTCATAGTTTGCTTACTCTATATGAAATGTCTTAATCATTGGAGTGACACCTTTGTGGATATGTTGTTGAAAATTTTCAAAGAAGTACGTCCTGATGGAGCTCTGGTTCTTGATTCATGCTATGAAGCTAAAAAGGTCATCTAAGACTTAGGCCTTGATTATACAAGGATCGATGCTTGTCAAAATGATTGCATTTTATATTGGAAGGAGCATGACAATGCACAATCATATCCTAAATGTAAATTATCTTAGTAGAAATCAAGTAGGACTAATCAAAAGAAAATGTCACATAAAATATTGCAGTATTTTTTGATAACATCTTGTCTTCAAAGGCTATTTATCAAAAAAAATATCACTAAGGAAATAAGGTGACATAAGGAGAAATTTATTGAAGATAATGTAATAAGACATCCTACTGACTCAATAACTTAGATATCCTTTGATGAGAGATATACAACCTTTTCTTCTAATCCTAGAGATGTGTGTTTAGGGATTAACAAGTGATGGATTTCAACCTTATGGATATATGAGCTCTTCTCATAGTATTTGATTGGTGGTTCTTGCGCTATATAATTTACCTCCATGGTGGTATATATTTTATGATGACGCTTCTAATTCTAGGTCTTAAATCCCTAAAGAAAGAAATTGATGTTTATTTAGAATCATTGATTGAAGAATTAACAAAATTATGGGAGGTTGGAGTTAAGACTTATGATGTTTACAAACAAGCTAATTTTATGATGTGCTACTAACTTATGGATAGTCAATGATTTTCCTACATATGGGAACTTGATCTCTGTGGCAACTAAAGGTAAGGTAGCATGCCCTATTTGTAACAAATATACATCCTCCTTTTCTTTTTGAAATAAGTTATGCTATATGGATCATCATTGGCTCCTAAATGTGGATCATCCATGGCATAAAAGTAAAAAGACATTTAATAGAAAGGTTGAAAGTAAAACTATGCCTGAAGATATTAATAGTTGATGAAGTACTAGAACAATTAGGAAGTTTGAGAAACATTACAATGGGGAAAGGTCATAAAAGAAAGCATGATAATTGTGATACTATTTATAATTAGAGAAAGAAAAGTATTTTCTTCCACCTACCTTATGGGAGAAACCTTATATTGAAACACAATCCTAATGTTATGCACATGAAAGAAATGTCTTAGAGAATGTGTTAGGAATAGTGATGAATATGACTAGAAAGACAAAAGACACGTTGAAAAGTCAATATGATTTGATAGATTGAAACATTAGGCAAAATTTGCATATTATTGATAATGGAAATAATGTGTTGGTAGCAGTTGCAAGTTATGCTTTATCCTTATAAAAGAAATTGAAAATATGTAACTTCTATGCTAACTTAAAGGTTCCAAATTCTTTCTCCATAGATATTTCATGGTGTGTTAACATGAATGAAAAAAAAATTCTGGATTGAAGTGTCATGATCATCATATATTGTTACAACAAATTCTTTTAATTGCTTTACAAGGATTATTGCCTAAGGAAGTGTGTGGAAGTATCTTAGAGTTAGGTCATTTTTTTAAAATTTTGTGTTGCAAGTGCTTGAAATGGAAGAGCTAGATTGCCTTGAAAAGCAAATTGTGTTGACTTTATGCAATTTATAAACCATATTTCCACTTCCCTTTTTTTGATATCACGATTCATTTGCCAATACACTTGGCATGGGAAACAAAAGTCAAGTGAACTTATTCATTATTGATAGATGTATCCTATTGAAAGGTATTTCCTTTAAATTTGGCTCAAATAAATGAGTTTCACATTGCAAGTGATTACTTTCATTAACTACTTTATATTATATGTGTAGGTGTTCATGAACATTAAAATCTTATGTCCATAATAAGGCTCATCTAGAGGGTTCAATAATAGAAGTTTATCTTCTAGAGGAGTGCCTTTACATTTTGTTCTAGATATTTGAAAAGCATTCCAACAAAATTTAATAAAACTCAAAGAAATGATGATGGAGGAATGTCACATGGTGGGATATCAATTTTTAGAAAAGATAGGAGAGCAAAAGGATCTTATAAATCAATCAGTCTTTCAAATGAAGAGTTTGATTAAGCTCTTATACATGTGCTTCAAAATTGTGAAGAGATTTTGCCATTCATTAAGTAGGTTTAAGCTCATTCCTTGATATAAAAAAATTTTCTATGTAAAATTTTACATCATATTCATAAAGAATTTTAATTGTAGGGAACAAAAAAGATAAATCGACAGAGACACAAAATGAAATGCCTTAAAAAGTCATAATAAAGAGTTTCATAGCTTGTTCTATGAACAGATAGGCTTCATTTTTAAAAAATCTTGAATTATTTTCATATTATTATGTCTTTTTTTTTATTTAGTTGTTTTCATTTTTCATTATATTTTAATGTTACATGCAAAAGGGCTTGCAAATGAAAACCTGTTAAGCTTAGCAATAGGTCCATTAAGAGTGGCACACCACTATGCAACATATATAGTTAATAGATTTAAGTTTCATACAAAAGATCATGCTATGCAAAGGAAAAGCCAAAATAGTAGAGTTCTTGTGAAGGGAGATAATATGGATTATAAGAAAAAGTACAATGGTGTAACAAAAGACATATTTGAGTTATCTTATGGAGGAAACAACAAAGTATATCTATTCAAATGTCACCAGTGGGATATGGCTTGTTTCAAAAAAGGATATAAAATTAACAAATTTGGATTCATAAGGGTGAATGTGAATGCTTCTTTGAATACAAACGATCCATTTGTGTTAGCATGTTTTATGTAGAAGACATTGCAGATAAAGATTGGTTACTTGTTATAAAGATAAATCCTCGCAATCTTTATAATATGCCCTTGCCTTAAGGAAAGGATGATAATAATTGATGATGACATATTAGCAAATGAAGAGGATGCTTACTAACAAGTGGAGGTAGAAAATGAGCAATGTAATATAAACATTGATAATGATATTACAATGGTGTTACTTAAGTATGATGCTCAACCAGAAAGCATTAGTGTTGGAAGGTAACAAGGAAATGATCTAAAAGATGATTTTATCAATGACAACATAAATGATGAGGGTTTTATTAGTATTGAAGACCAGCATGAAGAAGATACCATATTTGAAAATACTTTTTCTAGTGGCTAAAAGTTAATACACTAATTTGGTTAACATGATATTGGTAATTTAATTAGATATGTAATTTTATTTCTTTTAAAAATTGAAATTAGGCGTTAAATTTTTATTATAATAGTTATATCATTTCAACTTACAAATTAATGTATATTGATAAAATTATTTTATGATTTTGTAAGATATGATTGGGTCTAGATGAGGAAGAGGTAAAGGAAAAACCACTTGTTCACATGCAACAAAAACTATAGTAGAATGAAATGATGAAGTCACATCTCATTAGCATTTGTAGTCATCACATGTGGATGAAAATCAAAGATGTCCAAATTTAGCAATAACAAGAAATTTAAAGGGAACTAGTCTCAAACCCACATCCTTCAAGATCAATTGTTAATGAAGTTATTATAATTGAATGGTAACTTTTTATTTATTTTTTTGTTATACTCTTTTCTATTGTTTTATAATCTTATGCATTTGACAACTTCTTCCAACTCTATAAAAAATGGAAGTGGAAAATACAAATGCATTAAAGTAGACATGAAAAGTAGAATATGAAAAATTGAAGTTAATATTCCATATGGCATTCTCAAAGCTATGGGTGAAAATGCTAGAGACATAGTGAACTATTGTGGATGGGTTATTCAAACCAAAGCACAAGAATTGGAAAACGGTGGTAGCTGAAGTAGGAGCATAAATACGGTCACAGGTCAAGGTAAGTGTTAGACAAAACTTTTTGTTATTAAATCTACAATGTAGTGGTATATATGCTAAGTAGTTTATTGCAGAAATTTGTGACTGACTCATATTTAATGAGATCTTCATCATTTATTATGTTATTGCTTCATAATATGATAAATAGTGCTTTTGTGAAAATTGATGACATGATCAATTTTTAAGGAGGTATATAAAATTCTTATATATTTATACAAGAGATCAAGAATTCCTCCGCACAAAGACAACGCAATTTAAATATAAACAAAAATGTTTTTCTCCTTCTATCTCCTAATAAAAGTACGATGGACTCTTAAAATGAAAATGTATTATACATTTCACCTAATAACCGAGGGTGTTCATAAAATCGGGGACTGTATAATAAATGAGAGAGAATGACTTTAGAATATCTCAAATTGAAAAAAAAAAAAACGTATTTAGGAAAACTCTTATCTTTCATAAATGAATATTATGGCTTTCTTGGACAGAATTAATTGTTTTAGTTTTCCTAGTTTCTTGCTTGAACTTCTGACATGATCAATAATATCATGCATTCATAATTCATTTAAGTTCCCTATTTGAAGGATCAGTTGGATAAGTTGCTCAGGCGGCGGGGCTTTGATATCTTCGGAAAATGTCAACCAGTTGAACGATCTGTGTAGACAACAAATGATTAGTAGTGCACAATGAAGTTGGTTCATCAAGCACACTCCAATATTAATCTTCCCGGAAAACACATGCTTCTAGGAGGCTTAGAATAGTAGTTAATCGATGTAAGTTAGATAGAGAGAATATGTTTTTTGTTATTTACAGGTTAAAGCATGATGTAATTCTTCGGCTAATAAAGAGTGTACATATAGCCTAATAGTGATGAGATTCTCACTATTTCTGGTCTTATCTAAATAACTATAATTATCATACAATTTCACACCATTTGGTATTTAAATAAGCCGTGTCTTGTGATCATTAACACTATGATGGCTGTCTATAATTACTAAAATTGTAAAGAACAAGGGTTTCCATTATTCTAGTTAAGATATTGCTTTGATACGTATTCTCAAAAACTTTTTAACGTTTTTATGGAGGTATCCTAGTGACGTACATAAAATCATGCAATGTTTTTACAAGATGTCATAGTTCATATTAATTTGGGGACTTCTTTGTTTTAAGAAAAGTTCAGGATGGAAGGTCCAAATGAATGATGCTTAGAAGCATTTGCAATGGCCACAATGCAAAAACTTTATAGAATTTGGAGAAATTGACTTCATAATGTCTACAAAAGGTTTGAAACTAATGAGGAAAGGTTAGAAAATTTGCCAGAAGTAGTGAACATTAATGATTGGCATCACTTAATAAATTACTTTAGGGATGAAAATTTCCAAGTATACATTTTCATTCACATAACTATTCATATATAATCTTTCTAAGTTGAAAAAGTTAAGTAACTTG
This sequence comes from Sindora glabra, assembly GCA_020226215.1. Taxonomy (NCBI): domain Eukaryota; kingdom Viridiplantae; phylum Streptophyta; class Magnoliopsida; order Fabales; family Fabaceae; genus Sindora; species Sindora glabra. The sequence continues at coordinate 47,457,653 of CM035235.1, read as the reverse complement.
AATAATTAAATGTATAGATTGTGAGTAAGAGAAATGTTGACAATAAAGCAAAACTAACTAATAAATATACACATGAAACAAAGTCTTTTGTAGAAGTCAAGGAATCAATGGTAAGATTTTCAGGGGATAGGGACTTAATGTTATCTAAGTTTGCTTGCCTTACTTTTAAGACATTGCTTCGTTACATTCTATTATGTTCTATTTTGTTTTGTTCTATTATGCTTTATAATGGTAGAGTTTTTCTTTTTTTATATAATGGCCATAATAAGGCTCAGCCATGATGCATCGATTGAATGGACTTTCTTACAATGGCTATTATTAATGCTTGTTTAGAAAGTTAATTAATTATGATTCATATGCTGAGAATGGCATGTAATCATTACAATTAAATTAAAACGTGAAACTCAACAAGATCAATCAAAGTTAATTTTATTGTAGGGGATTTTGATATTTCACTTGATATTTTTTATGTCATTAAAGAAATCTTATTACTAGAGAGAAAACACCATTTGACCAAGTGTGGTTGTTGCAACATACTAAGAAAGCTAAGGAGGGAGAACAAGTGTGGTCTAATCCAAAGATTCAAAAAGTCCATGTAATATTAATCTTCAATGCATATTTTTTTAAATTTTTTTTTGCATTTTCTATTCATTAATAGTTTATTTCATTATAGGAACAAGTTCATGAAATTATCATACAACAAGCACAAGAGGATCAGTCTCAAATAACTAATGATGAAGTGCTATTACAAGTACTTGGTGGAAAACCTAGATACTTTGTCAAAAAGGATATGGGAAGAAGACATCATCAAAGAGGAGAAAGGTAAATGAAAAAGTTAATGTAAGAGCCCAGTAAGCACTAGAAAAAGTTAGAGTTTCAATGGAAAGAGTATTAGAATACAAATTAGAAAAGAAGTGCAAAAGGAAATCCATAGTAAAATGAAAGCACAATTTGAAGCAATGTTTTAAGCATGCATGGCATTCATGTTGACCTCTTTGTCACAAGTAATGCAAAGTGTTTTGACAATACAATTTTGGTATTGTACTAATATTAATATTGTCACTACCTTACATGCACATTAATTAGTTAATCCACTCATTTAGTCAGTTTTAATTTTTTGCCTTTAATATGAATATTTGTGCATCATGTATAGTTAGAATAATTGTAATTTGCAATTTTAATAGACAATAGACATTATAGTGGTTAGTTATTTCTAATTTGAAATGCTAAATGGGAACAAGTTGCCCAATGTCAATGCAGGTTAGATCAAAGGGTAGGGAAAAGGTTGAGGCATGGTTGATTGGATTGCTAAATGTTGATCTATGGGTGTGGATGTGTTTGGTATTGATTCATAGGTAGGGTGAAAGATAATCTCCTTAGCTGGTAAATTTTCTTAAATGTTGATGAAAGTAGGTAAATACAGTACTAAAGGATATATTATTGTAATTATGTGTGCAGTGGTAAGACTGGATTTTAGTAGTTAGCTGTACTGATGGTGTTTATCAAAATATTAGAAAAAGACCCCAGCCAAAATGCTTATCTTTTAAGATGTTAGGCGAATACTATCATGCATTCTGTAGGTCCAGTGAAAATGACCAAAGGCCCTGTTAACGTTACCCCTTCCCCCAACAAACAATAAATAGAAAAAGAACATATTTATAAAATGATGGACATGCAACGTTTTAAAAATAAAATAAAAGAACAACTGGAGGATGGAGCACACTTGATGTACTACTCATGATGACTTTAAACAATCATCTTTACTCTTCTGGCCATTAAAACTTTCAGAGAGAAATTATCAGCAGTTATACAAGTATATAGAATTTTAATCTTTGTCTTATAATGACATTTCATACTAAAGGTTGCTTTCTTGTTATAGTTTTATAATGAATCTTTTATCTTTGTTTGTTGTAGATGGGCCAGCAAAGTGCAGTAACACTGCACCTCATATAGTGATTTTTTTTCTCTTTTGGGTCAAAATTTACAATGTATAGTGATACAAAAACAAGTAAAAACATCGGCCCTAAATGCTAATAATGATACAAATTATGTTGATATGCTAAGATTTGATCTACAACATTGTCAGGTATTCACTGGATCTTCTCTCAAATCAAGTATTATGATAAAAAAAAATAAGCTTAAAAATCATGATTACAATATTATATTAAAAGTTGATTTCCATATCTTTAATAGCAGTAGTTAAATTACTAGATATAAGCAAGCAAGGACTTGATATTGAATTCTGAATGCAGAGGAAGATAAAAAATCTTAAAGGAATACTAAATGTCACTTGAATTAGAGATTCTTAATGAAATTGATTTCTTTTAACAGAAAAATAACATTCATGTTCTTTCAGGGTATCATGTTCAGTTTCAGCCATATTTATACATTTTAATGCAAAAACAAGTAAAAATCTCTACTCTAAATGCTAATCAAGGGACAAATTATGCAGATTTGTTTAGATTTGATCCACTTCACAAATTATGCGGATATGTTGAGATCTGATCCACATCATCATCATCATGTATTAATAGGATATTAAATCATTCGCAAATCATGCAAACATAATTTTGAACATGCCCTTAATGGACCTCATAAAAAAACAATATATTGTGCATGAATTACCAAGTGAAATACAAAATATGTTAATCATATAAACTTACTATGTTGGCAATATATACCGTTTATATATTTAAGACTCAAGTATTCATCCCTTTTTCAATGGTTGTCCTTGTATCAAGAGTTCATTCTACCCTTTCATAGTATAGAAAAACATGACAATGATGTCAAAACATATCACTATAAAACTTCCGACGTCCCTATCTTTAGCTTTAGTTTTGAACCTAAACTCGAGGATTTGTTGTAGTCTGTAATTATTTCTCTCATCAATCCAAGCAATGGATCATTAACGACCCAGAAACGCACCAACTACAAGCATAGTGCCACACCAATTCAGGTTATGTTCTATCATGGAGATTCCTGAGTTGAGGTAAATTCGTCCCAATATGCTTTCGAAAAGAATGAGACGGTGACTGAGGTGATGGTTTAAGAAAGAAAATGCGTTTTTTTCCTCAAAATTCTTTAAACTCCTGTGAACGATAGATTGGAGAGCTCAGAATGAGGTTCTCAATAAACTTCCTTTCATTGGGAAGCATTATAGAGATGCTTTCATGGCTTTTTATCAAGCATGATGATGTTATTTTTTTTTTTAGAATGAGAAATTCAAGTGTCAATTTTGATATTATCTTGTTACTGAGATTACTCTAAGAATATGCAATCATTCATAGAATAAATATAATGTATTCATGTTTAATCTTCAACTAAATAATGTTTTCTCAGTTGTAAGTGTAGCAATAGAAATAGATTGCAGGGCTTCAAGTTAAATAGGAAGTGCCATTTTTTAGTTTTACTTACTATAACATGTTATTTTTCATTTTAACACTTGCCTATCTATTAGAAATATTGCAATGAGCAATTCTTTTTTTAGTATATATATATATATATATATATATATAGAGAGAGAGAGAGAGAGAGAGAGAGAGAGATATGGTTCTATTCCAATCCATGAAGACCTTACACCTTTGCTCTATGGATGCTAACACAAATGATTATCTCAATAGAGCACGACAGCGATTTCGAAGTTTTTTGTTTGACCACACGAGAAAATGAATGCTCTAAAATAGAGTTGTCGTGAACTAGTAGCTGACGACAACACCGTGTTGTGGAATGACCAATTGATCTCTTTTGTTTTTTGAATAAGTCAAGTTCATTTTTTAAATACCAAATTTGTAGGGAATTTGTTTTGATTACTCCTATTTTTTGGATTGTTTTCTTGCTATATAGGCTAATGTATCTGATCATTAAAGTGTATGTAATTCCATTTCCTCAAGAAACATCAATTGATATTAGAGCTCTCATTCAGTTTCTGTGAAGTCCTGTATCTAGAAAACCTTAAATACTCAATTCTTCTCTCTTTTTTCATGGCTTCTTTAAGTGCTTCACTAGCACACCAATGTTCTTTGGTCTAAACTATCAACCTTGGACTATAAAGATGAAAGCATATCTTGGTGGTTTGGGTGCTTGGCAGTATTTGGAGGAAGATCGAATTGTTCCATAGCTAGGGGTAAATTTAACCTTGAATCAACTCCACCAGCATGAAGATGAGTTGTTGAAGGCTCTAAGGGCTCTATCCCACATTCATTATGCAATGTCAGAAGGTATATCTACTCAAATTATGGATTGTGAGACACTAAAAGAGGCATGGGATAAATTAAAGGAGTTGTATGTGGGTAATGAAAGGATTAAAAGGATGTAGACTTTAAATCCAAAATGAGAATTTGAGGTGTAGAGAATGCTAGAAGCAAAGATAATTCAAGATTATGCGGATTCATTGATAAAGATCATCAATAAATTGAGACTATTGGGTGAGAAGCTAGAGGATGATCGAGTGGTTGAAAAGATTCTCATAAGTCTTCCGAAAAGGTTTGAGTAAAAAATCTTGTCTCTTAAAGACTCTAGAGATTTATCTTAAATAACTTTAGCAAAATTGATTCATGCTCTTTAAGCCTAAGAGCTTAGAAGATCTTTGCGGAATGCAAACACACTAGAAGGAGCATTTGTAGTTCATCAAGGTCTGGAAAAATTAGAAGTCAAAAGCCATCTCGAAAAACCCAAATTCAGTTGAGGTGAAGAAGGGAAAATCCAAGCCTTGTACTCACTACAAATGCAAGGGTCATATTCCAAAATGGTGTTGGTATAGACCAAATGCTATTTGCAAAATTTGCAATGAAACTAGCTACATAGCTAATGTTTGCAAGAATAAGGAGAAGAATGCTCAATTTGTATAGTCTGCAAAAAAAGCAAAAGATCACCTATTTATGGTGCAATCCGATCCTATAGAATAGAAGTCCAATGCATGGTTGATTGACAATGGCTGCTCAAACCACATGATGCCAAATAGAGATTTGTTCACAATTCTAAAGCACAAGTGTGACACAAATGTTAGAATTGGAAATGGTGATGTTCTTGAAGTGAAAGGCAAAGGTATAGTTTCAATCAACATAAAACAAGGTAGTAAGCTTATCTCGAATGTGTTATTTGTGTGGAAGCTTGCCTTAAATCTACTAAGTGTTCTTCAACTACCTGAAACTAATTACATTTTGCATTTTGAGGATGAAATAAGCATGATTTCTAAACTGTTTCGAGTTAGCATGAGAAACAAAATTTTCCTTTAAAGTTTGAAGGTTGAGAATGGAATGTTATGCTTGCTATTGTATGTGGTTTAAATTTATGGCATAAATATTTGGGGTTATTGCAAATTGATTTGAGTAGTGCAGTCTATGAAGTTTATCAATTTAGGAAGCAATGCAAGCTTCCATTTATAGTAGTGAAATCAAGAAAAGCCTAAAAAAAGTTGCAACTCATTCATAGTGATATTTGTGGTCCTATATGAATAGAATCATTAAGTGGAAGTAAGTATTTCTTACTATTTATTGATGATCTATCTTGAATGACATAGGTTTCCTTTTTAAAGCCAAAAACTGATGTTCTTCAAGATTTGCAGAAGTTCTACAAATTGGTTGCGAATGAAACAAGGAAGAAAATCAAGAAGTTTAAATTAGACAATGGAGATGAATACACTTCCACAACCTTTAGAAGTTATCGAACAAATTCAAGCATTCATCATGAGTTGACTTTGTCATATAGCCTATAGCAAAATAGTGTTTGTGAAAGGAAGAATAGAATAGTGCTTGAAATGGCTTGTTGTTTGAGAAGAAAATGCTAAAGATGTTTTAGGCTAAAGCGGTAAACACAGCTGTCTACTTGTTGAACAAGCTATCATTAAAGTTTTTAAAGGATCAAACATCGTATGAGATCTAGTTGGAATAGAAGCCATCTCTGCATCATCTATGAGTTTTTAGTAGCCTTTGCTATATTCAAACTCCAAAACTCAATAGACATAAACTTGATCCACAAGTAGAAGAAGGGATATTTATAGGTTACTACTCAAATCAAAAGGGCTACAAAGTTTATATTCCTTCGAGTAAGAAGATAGTTATCACTTAAAATCTCAAATTTATGGAAGATGGTAAATGGGACTAGGTAGAAAATAAAGGAATGTTGGATCAAGCTTATGACAAAGATGTTTTTGAACTAGAAATGGTTAAAGAAGAAAAAGACTATAAAGTCTAGATCGAATGTATCTGAAACATATTTTTAAGAACTTATTCATGGAACTAGATTGCTCTTAGATATTTATGATTGTTGTAATGTCACAATTCATAAAGTAAATTCATACCAAGAAGCAGCTCAATCTAAAGATTGGTGTGAAGCTATGAGTGAGGAACTACAAATGATTAACAAAAATCAGACTTGAGAACTTATAGAGAAACCAAAATATAGAAACATAATTAGCCTTAAATGGGTTTCGAAAGGAAAGAAAGTCCAAATGGATCCTTGAATAGGCTAAAAGCTAGGCTTGTTGCCAAGGGATATAGTTAGATTCCTAGAGTAGATTCTGCATAAACATTCACTCTTATTGCAAGGTATGAAACACCAAAACTCTTAATCACACTAATAGCTCAGAATCAGTGGTAGCTTTATCATTTAGATGTTAAATCCTAAATGGGTGACTTGAAGAGGATATTTATGTTAAGCAACCTAAAGGTTTTGTGATAAAGGGAGAAAAAGACAAACTCCATAATTTAAAGAAAACTTTTTATGGCCTAAAACAAGCGCCAAGAGCTTGGTATGGCTGCATTTATTCCCATTTACACAAACTTGGTTTTATGAGGAGCAAGAGTGAATTCACACTATATGTGAGAAAGAGATTGACTGGAGTTCTCATTGTCAGTATTTACATGGATAATATATTGATTATAGGTGATGCTACGAATGAAATTGCAAAATTTAAGGAAGAGATTTGAGATGTTTGATCTCGGTGTTATGTCTTACTTGGGATTAAAATAAAGTAGTTTCCAGATGGGATTTTTCTATCTCGAAAGAAATATGTTTCAAGTATTCTTAAGAAGTTTGGGATCAAGAATTCAAAGGCTATTGAAACTCCTATGTTAGCTAACTCGAAACTCATCAAATCTGATGGGACTCAAGTTGTTATGGAAAATAATTTAGAGGAATTATTGGCAACCTATTGTACTTGTGCACCACCCGTTCAAATATTATATTAGCTACGAGCATTCTTTCTTGATTTATATCTAAGCCTTCAGAAAATCACCTTAGAGCTATGAAGAGAATGCTTCAATATATGGAAGACACTTGGAATTTAGGTCTTTGGTTCTTAAAGACTAGTGACCCGAAGCTCATTGGCTTTACTAATTAGGACTAGGTTAGTTGCCCAGATGATTACAAAAGTTCAATGGGGTTCCTTTTTTCCTCTAGCACTATTTTTTTTTCTTTTGCTAGAACTCTTGAAAATAGGAAGTGGTGGCTTAATCTTTTGTTGAAGCAGAATATGTTGTAACTTCAGATACAACAAACACAAGCCATTTGGTTGAGGAAATTATTTGGAGATCTAGATCAAAATCAAGAAGCTTCAACTAACATATTTTGTGATTATTCTTCTTCTATTGCAATTAACAATAATCCAATATTCTATGGCAAGACAAAGCATGTTAAACTCAAGTTTCATTTTCTACAAGAAGCTAGTCAGGAACGTGAAGTGATATTATCGCCCTATTCATCTTCGGAACAAATAAGGGTCATATTTACAAAACCATTGCCCAAGGCTAGATTCAAAGTTCGGAGACAAAAGATGGGAGTTATCAGCAGAAGAGCTCGGGGGGAGAATGTTGTGGGATGACCAAATTTTTCTCTTTTGTTTTTGGAATAAATCAATTGAATAAGTCAAGTTCGTTTATTCAACTACCCGATTTGTAGGGGATTTGTTTTGATTACTCCTATTTTTTGGTTTGTATTCTTCCTATATAAGCTGATGTATCTGATCAATAAAGTGTGTGTAATTCCGTTTCCTTAAAATACATCACACCTCACAGCTGACCATGGAGCGTTGAAGGCGGCATCGAGCCAAAGCAGTGACTGCTAGTTTTGATAAGCCATGAAGATAGCTCAAGGGTGAGAGGTTCGAAGCGAAAAAACGAAGAAAAACTTGAGGATTGTTGGAGCAAGGATTTAAATTAGAATTGTGGTTGCGGTTACGATTTTGGTATGATTAGCAAAATTACAGGTAAATACTCAAAAATAGAATAATTACGATGCAAAATGGTGGATGCAATGCGGTCTATAATCGCAACATTGCATGCAATATTTCGGTTGCGTGCTCTTTTGTAATCCCTACTATTGGTGTCAGGGATAATTGAAATAGAAACAAGAGTGAAGGGCAACGAGGAGAAAGAAAAATAACTTGGTTTATTTATGCTTACAGGAAAGAGGACAATAAAGAGCAGACGATATGCATAAATAGTAATCTTCCGCAACGGTGAGAGGAAGAAATTGACGAAGACTTGAGAGATACATAATGGACAATCTTAAGTAGAAAGAATACACCCTCTTTGGCCAGGTTTGGTTTTAACAGAATACATTAAACACGTGATGCATATGTAAATATTGGGGTATAAATTGTAATCCACAATTTTGTATTTGTGATTTTTCATAATTTTACGGTATAATAATTACTTTTTTCTATATTTACCCGTAATTTTACTAATCATAACCAAACCATAACCACGACTGAGACGGCATAACAGACATCAAGAAAGTACTCTAATTAATTTCATATTTTAGACTACATAAAAGTTAACTGATGGGTTATATTAGCATAATTTGCAATGGATTTACATATATAAACTAGGATACACAGAGCACACATTCACTTTTTTATTATTTTTTAATTTTGAACCCATTAAAATTTTCATGATATTTGATAAAACTCATGTTAAAGATTTTCGCTGTATAATAAGCTAAGTATTTATCTATCAGTAGAATAAATGGAACAACAATTTGTTTTTTTAATTTTGAAAATACTTTATTTTACTCTTTTAAGATAATTTTTAAGAATTAAAATACTCAAAATATATACATATTTTTTTCCAAATGATTTTATGTGTCAGTAGGGATGCAAATGGGTCGGGTGGCCTATCGGCGGCCTATAGCCCAGCCTAATTTAGGCCTAACCTGGCTTGATTTATTTAGTTAAATGAGTCAAGTTAAGGCCAATATAGAAGCCTTTTTAATTAAATAGGTCAGGCCTTTTTATTTTAAGTCTAACTTATAGACCTATTGAGCCAGCCTATTTAACATTTTTTAAATTTATTTACTATAAAGATAATGATATATAGGCTTTTTTTTTCAAGCTCATTATACAGATTAAATATTTTGAATGTTTGTTATATAATTTATGGTGAACTAATTTACCATTATTTTTAACCTTTGATGTTATGATAACTTGATGTTATTTTACTTTTAATTAAATATTGAATATTTAAATTAGTTATTTTGTGTTATGAGTATATGGGTTTATTTCTTTGTTAATTAGTTCTATATATAAAATTTTGTATTAATTTTAGTATTATTAGGGGTATCTTAAAATATATTGATACAAGCTTACATAAGTTACTGGCTTATTTAAGGCCTTTTTATAATAAGCCTTTTAAGTCTTAAGTTGTCGGCTTATTTAAAATTTGTATTTAAAAATAGGCTTTTAAATAGGTTAACCGACCGAGCCAGGCTTTTAAATAGGTTAACCGACCAAGCCAGACTTTTAAAATAGGCTAAGCTCGAGTTTGAAATAAAGCCTTATATAGATTAATAGACCAGGCTCGGGTCAATATTTTACAATACAGACTTGGCCTACTTAAGGTAAAGTCTAATTCAGCCCAACCCATTTGTACCCCTATGTACCAATATTTGCAAAACATTGATCCATTATCAATTCTATTCACTAGTGCATCTAAATATTTTTGAGAAATATTTTGATTAGTTCCTAAAAAATATTCTAGGATGTTAAAATTTTGTTCACAATTTGGTACTTTGAAAAATATATAAAAAAATATGTCTACCAACTTATTGGCATAGAATAAGACTAAAAACCTATTTTGTTTCTTGTAAAATGAAGTTTCTATCCACTTTGTCTTTCACTAAAAGTTGCTGTTAATTTTATTCTTGGAAATCAACTATATTAAATTTTAATTTTTCATCATCAGGGGATAGAATAATTTAGCAGTTGGGTTGACCGTTATGTAGCCATTGAATTCTAACTTGATCCTAAAAGCAAAGAGATTAAATTTTGACACAGTAACTAAAATGATACCAACTTTTGAATGGATTGGATGCATTTGAATTGGGTGATTAATGAATGGATTACAATGACTCATTTAAATTTTCATATAAGTTATGGACTGATCCATGACCTATACAAAAAGGGTGAAACTCATTTTTATTATCATTCTTATTCTTATTATTATAGTTTTTCTTATGTTTTACTAGCACAATAGAAAAATACATTTTTACTATCAAAATTTCAAATTATAATCTAACCACACCATTAAAAACATAATTTTTTATTATTAATATTCTGAATTTTATTTTAATTATCACCTTAAGTTTTAATTAAATTTTATTACTTCACAACTAATTACATTAATATCTAATAACTACAATGTGATAATTATATATTATATTTTCAATTTTAAGATTTGATATGGTAGGAAAAATGAGGAAATGTATTAATATCTATTTAATCATTCAAGTTAATTAAGTTGTTGTTTAATTACACGTGATTTTGTTGTGTACCAAATTAATCGAGAACATTCATATGAACTTTAAAGCGTGGGAACCCACCTGACGTGAACAACATGTTTCCCATGACCAAATATTTTGCTAAAATGATTTCACTATCTCCAAGATTTTGATGGAAATCTATATCATAAACAAAGAAGAAAGTCACATAGAACACATATATTATCACACCACAACAAATAGGCAAACTAATATTAATAGTAAGAAAAGAGATGAAGTATGAAAGTGAAAAGACCAGTTCGAGGCATGCTATGTTAGGTGCTTTCTTCAGAGTAGATTTCCATCAATACCTTGGTGTGAATAGCAATTGTTGATGTTCTACTCCTAAGATACAACGAACCACTCAATACCTTCTAATGTGCACTCAAATAGAAGATATAATCAACTCTAAATCTCTCAATTGCTCTTTTAAGAAATTTTAAAGATAGAGATATATTCTCTTAAAGATTACGTAATTTTCTATTTCAGATTTCCTATTATATATATTTTTTCAATGGGTGTGTTTGAACCAATGTGTTGTTTCATAAAGGAACATGTTCCATGTTCCTCCACAAGAAGGCATGACTTTTCTTTTTTTTAAAAATGGTTACATAAATTTTTGAATCACATATCATATATATATATATATAATAACTATCACCCACATGATTCATAAATTTTAAAAAAGAATATATATGAGCAATCTTTTACAATGCTTTCAATATAGCTGTCTTATGGACTTGAACCTTACTTGGTATGAATAAAATTCCAATCAGAAGAACTATAGTGAACTTGAGTCTCGAACTAGGATCTTCTAGCCTGATCTTCAATTTATCATACACATTGTATGAGATTTTATTGAGTTTTTTTAACAGGGTCACACTTTAATGGCCTTGTGCTAGTATCTTAATTCTTGAGTGCTCTAGAGATAAACTGAATCTCATAGGTTGCGGCCTCACAACCACACTCTAATAGGTGACTTCTTCAAGGACATGTGTAATGGAAGCATATCCTACATAATTTGTTATGAATTCATTAAAAGCATGAGCTCTTCCCAATTGTTACAATAAGTACCATAGGATCACAATGGGACTAAAATAAATTAGTAGTTCTCCAATTACTATACAGTTTGTTGTTAGCACGTTGAACCTTCTTTATGGGATCTCCAATTAAAAGGTTGGGTTGCCACTGATAATAATAATAATTATTATTATTATTTTAATTTATAACCTTCAGTCCCATCCCTTTTGACAATTCTATGAATTGCTTTCTAACTAGTCCTTTTGTAATGGATCCGCAATATTTTTCATAGAAGGAATATATTCCAATGATATTACTCCATTTTTAATTAAACCCATTATTGATTTTTTGCCTCAAGCGCATATGTCTCTTTTGCTCATTTGAGTTCTTTTGCTTGCATTTTGCAATAGCAACTTGATTGTCACAATGTAAGCAAATTGCTGGAATTGGCTTTTCAAAAATTGGAATATCCATTTATACATTCTTAAGCCATTCTACTTTTTGTGCTGTTGCATCAAGGGCTATCATCTTAGATTCCATTGAGGATCGAGAAATGCATGTTTGCTTGGAGGATTTCCATGCAACAGCCGCTCCACCTAAAGTAAATAAATATCCCGTGTGGCTTTAGTCTCATCTGAATCAGAGATCCAATTTGCATCATTATAACCTTCAAGTATAGTGGGATAACCCGAATAATGAATACCAAGTGATATGGTACCCTTAAGATATCTGAGTATCCTTTCTAATGCTATCCAATGATTTAAATCAAGATTACTCATATATTTACTTAATATTTCTATTGCTTGTGCTATATCAGGCCTTGTAGCATTTGTAAGATACATGAGTGAACTAATAATTTGATAATACAATAATTAAGAAGCAAGCTCTCCCATATTTTTCTTTAGTCTTACATTAGGATCATAAGGAGTATTCATAGGTTTACAATCATACTTATTGAATTTTTTCAATATTTTCTCAATATAATGTGATTGTGTAATTGTAATACCCATACAATTTCTTAAGATCCTTATTCATAAAATAACATTTACCTCTCCTAAATCTTTCATGTCAAAATTATTTGACAAGAAATTTTTAGTCTCCTTGATTATACTCAAATTGCTACCAAAGATGAGAATATCATCAACATACAAACATAATATAACACATCCAAGATTGGTAAATTTACTATAAACGCATTTTTCTAAGTCATTTATCAAGAACTCATTTGATAGGACAACTTGATCAAATTTTTCATGCCATTGCTTCGGTGCTTGTTTCAATCCATATAAGGATTTAATTAATTTACACACCTTATTTTCCTAGCCAAGTATGATAAATCCTTCTAGTTGCTCCATATATATCTTTTCTTCTAAATCACCATTTAAAAAGCCAAAAGTACTCTAATAGTTGTCATTTTTGCAACAGGAGAATAAGTGTCAAAATAATCAAATCCTTTTTGTTGAGAATAACCTTTTGCAACCAATCTTGCCCTAAATTTTTCAATAGACCCATCTGGCTTAAGCTTCTTTTTAAATATCCATTTGCAACCAATTAGTTTACACCCTTTAGGAAAATCACTCAAGACCCAAGTCTTGTTACTTACTAAAGATTCCATTTCAGCATTTATGGCTTCTTTCCAAAAAAAAAAAGAATCTATAGATGATGTGGCCTCTTTGTATGTTTGAGGATCCTCTTCCATTAGATATGTATAAAAATTATTTCCAAAATTTTCTCTACTCTTGCTCTCTTGCTTCTTGTCAATTCTTCGATCTTGTTCTTGTCTTCTTCATCATGCTTTACTAATTTTAGAGTGCAATCAGAAGGTTTAGATTTACTCAGTATTTTTCAAGGGTAAAATATCCTCGAAAAATGTGATATCTTTTGATTCCATGATAGTGTTTACATTTATACCATTAATTTTGGATTTTATTACTAGAATCTTATAAGTCACACGATCTCGGGAATAACCCAAAAGAACTCCATCAATTGTTTTGGCTCCCAATTTCTTCCTTTTATTTTTTGGAATTTTTACTTTTGCCAAACACCCCCACATTCTAAAATAATTTAAATTTGGTTTCCTCCATTTCCATAATTCATATGGAGTTTTGTCTAATTTTTTATGAGGAACTCTATTTAAAATGTGACATGCAAACTAAAGTGCTTCATTCCATAAATTGTTAAGGAGTCCAAAACTTGATAACATACAATTTACCATATCTAACAAAGTTCTATTTTTTCTTTCTACTACACCATTTGATTGAAGTGTGTAAGGAGGAGACACTTGATGGATAATACTATTATTATTGAAAAAGTTTGAAAATTCTATAGAAATATATTCTCCTTCTCTATCAATATGCCAAAATTTGATCTTCTTTTCCATATGATTTTCAACCTCATTTTTATATATATTAAACATACTCAAAGCCTCAACTTTTGTACTAATTGGAGAAACATAACAATACTTGATGAAGTCATTTATAAAAGTAATAAAGCATCTTTTACCATTTCTAAAATAAGCTTGAATATCATAAACATCACTGTGTACTAACTCTAAGATAGAGGATTCCCTAGTTACAAATTTAAAAAGGTTTTCTAGGTAACTTAGACTGCACACAAATTTCATACTTTTTATGTAAATTCAAATTAAATTTAGGAATAAGATCTAAATTCATCATTCTTTTAATAGAAGTATAATTAACATGACCTAAGCAACCATGCCAAACATTATCACAATGAACAACATACTAAAGAGAGGAAATATTACTAGTATTTTTATTACTAGAATTAACATTTAGGACATTCAACTTAAAGAGACCATCAAGTACATAACCTTTACCAATAAAAGACTCATTCCTACTAAGTACAACTTTATTAAACTTAAATATTAATTTGTAACCATCTCTAATAAGAAGAGAGCCACTAATCAAATTTTTCCTAATGTCAAGCACATGTTGCACATTATGAAGAGGCAAAGTATTCCCAGAAGTTAGTAACAAATCTATTTGTCCTTCTCCGTTCACTTGTGCCACAACTGCATTGCCCATGTTCATAGACTTTCCTTCAATGGGCTGATATTTTATGAATAAAGATTGGTCAGCACATACATGTATATTTGCACTAGTATCAATCCACCAATTAGTAGATGCACAAACTAAATTAACCATTGGAATGATAGAAACATACCTCTTGTCAATTTCACCAGTCACAACATTGACTTGAGAGGCTGGTGTCTCAAAAGTTTTCTAACCTTTATGGTAGCGACAAACTCTTGCCATATGTCTTAGTTTTTCACAAATAGAGCAACATATCTTTTTCTTCTTGTTAATATTAGATTGCTTTTTGAAGGAATTTTCCTTTGAAAACATCCACTTTTTAGAATTTGAATTTTTTTCTTCCATAATATTCACTTTCTCATCAAACTCATTGGACAATCTATCTTTATCTCATTGTTTTTCTTCTATTTGAAGATAAACAATTAAGTTGTCCATGGTCATATTTTCACATTTATGTTTTATAGATAAAGCAAATGATTTCCATTTCGGAGGAAGTTTCTCAAGTAAAGCACCCATATGAAAATTTTCACTTATTTCAATTTTCTTTTGATTTAGTTCATGAATAACAAGTTGAAAATATTGTGCTTGTTCCATTACAAATTTATTATCACTCATTTTAAAGTCCATATATTTTCCTATAATATAATTATCAATGCTTTCATCTTCTTTACCATACTTCTTTTCTAATGCTTCCCATAACTCACGTGCAATTTTGGTAGTGCAAAAAATATCATACAAATTACTAGATAAAGCAAACAAAATACAACCATGACAAAGGTAATCCTTATCTAGTTTAGTTTGTGAGATGGTTTTGTCTTGACTTTAAGGATCTAGAGAATTAATATTAGAGTTTGTATTCTTAGAAGTATTAGAACTTGAAATTTGATTTGAAGGATCAACAAGGTTAGATATAATAGAAAAAGAGACCTAAGGTTGTCAACCAATAATGCATTTAATTTTACCATCTACAAAAATTTTGTCCAGAGAATTTTTTTAGTTTTATAGAAATGTGTTCTTCAAAAGAAACCACTTTTTTTTAAAAAAAATAAAGAATTTACTCTGAAAATGTTAGAAATCTATATCATAAACAAAGAAGAAAGTCACATAGAACACATATATTATCACATCACAATAGATAGCAAACTAATATTAATAGTAAGAAAAGAGATGAAATATGAAAGTGGAAAAATCAATTCGAAGCATGCTATGGCAGGTGCTTTCTTTAGAGTAGATTTCCATCACTATCTTGGTGCAAATAGCAATTGTTGATGTTTTACTCCCAATATGCAATGAACCACTCAATACCTTCTAATGTGCACTCAAATAAAAGATGTAATGAACTCTAAATCTCTTAATTGCTCTTTTAAGGAATTTTAAAGATAGAGATATATTCTCTTAACGATTACATACTTTTCTATTTAAGATTTCCTATTATATATATATATATATATATTTCCAATCGGTGTGTTTGAACCAATGTGTTGTTTCATAAAGAAACATGTTCCTCCACAAGAAGACATGACTTTTCTTTTTAAAAAAATGGTTACATAAATTTTTGAACCACATATCAGATATATATATATATATATAGATTTTGGCTTAACATTGTATGTGATTGCTATTGAGCCAAAATGGAAAAAAAATCGTTAGAAAGAAAGTTAGAGTATTTGTTACTATCATATGTTATTTTATGTAGTCAAATATTCCTGTGGATAAAAAATCTTTGACAATTTTCATCTTATCAGTTTTTCAAATTTTTTTTTACTACAAGGGATAGGGATTTGGGTAATAGGGGAAGAGATGATGGAGTTCTAGGGAGGTTTGAAGGGGGGGAATTAAACTCTGCTTTTTTATGTCATAGGATCTTATGGCCACAAGAGTGTGCCATCTAAACTAGCTCTCAGTGGCTTATCAGTTTTTCAATTTAACCCATTGTCCAAATTTTCATTCCACGCAACAAAAAAAATATAATTTTTTATTACTTATTTAAAAATTAAAATTTAACATTTTTAAAATTATAATCAAAATAAATTTTGTCCAATTATAAATATTTCATTAAATTAATAATAAAATTTTTAAGTGGCACAAATTTTGTCCAATTATAAATAATGATTCAATTTAATTATTGAGTTATTATTTTACCTGAGGAGCTTATAATTTATTTGAAGATTCACTTATCTAAATAAAATTTTAAATAGATTAATAGGTCAAACTAGACTTTTTAAATATACAAAGCTAGATTTAAATAATAGCCTTATATAAATTAATAATCAAATTCTAATTACTTATTTATAAAATAGAACTAACCCATTAAAAAAGCCTAAACTATGGGAGAAATTATGGTACCTAATTTAGTAGGTGATATATTGGTATACCATTAAATTTGGTTATATATTAAATTTATTTTTTCAAAAATCAAATTTTACACATTATATGATAATATATCAATAATTAAATTTGATGATGCACCGTATAAAGAAATTTTCCTAAATTTATCCTATTTTTATTCCCCCTGCTAAGCCTGCACCTAAATATAGCCAACAATACCTGCCCGGGGAGGTGGAACCAAAGGGTGAGAACGGGCCCACTATAACATATTTCTGTCCGTGAGGTGCTAGGTGGAGAATATTTTCTTTCAAGCTCTTTAAACTACCTTCTTGCACTATTTTGAGATTCTAGTCATTGTCATATTCAGGGAGATGCCTTGTTGTGCTTTCGGTGGATTAAACTTTGGATATGATTGCATGTTCGATATACTATTAAATTTAATTATTAAATACTATTATGTAATATTTTAGATTTAATTTGAAAAAAAAATTAATGTATAGTTAAACTTGATAATGTATAAATACACTACTGTGTCAATATCATAATCCCTCCCAAAAGAAAATTTAAGAATAAGCCCCCAAATTTTAAAGTACTTTTATTGAAATTTATATTAGATTACGGGTGGACTATGTACATATTAAATATAATTAAAAAATTATATAATTTCTCCTTCTAATATTTATTTTTTCATTTAGGAAAATTAAAGTGAGTAATGTCTAGCTATAAAAAAATTATAAACGTTAAAGAAGGATTTAAAAAATTATATATAACAAGTAATATAAACGAATATATCAGATCATCTGATGGGTTAAATGCTTGTGATGCGTATGCCTACAATTAACGTTTGGAAGCATTCACTCAGCTTTAACAATGTAATTGATCAATCATAAAATAACAATGCTATATGCATTAAAAATGAGATTTGAAATTAGATTTTAAATGAAGATTAAGGATTGTCGTTAAATATAAGATAGTAAAACAAATCGATAAATCTCTATCAATATAAAAGATTTGAAATTCATTTCCATTACCTATAATATTCTCCATCCCAAAACACAATCTAAGAATTCATGATTTGTACTACTCATGAAAATTACTTTAGGACAAAAGAATTTTTTTCCCTCTTACATGCTAAAGATCATATGTCAATAATTTTTGGATTCATGACTCTTTTTTTAAAATATTTAATTTCATTAGCACAGAAAAAAAAATGTTTATATTGCAATAGTAACTCATTACTTTGTGCGTGGCTTCAACGATCACTCCATGTAAAATGTGTGTATGCTTATGTTGAAAACAAGATATTTGCGTTAATAATTAGTATAAATTAAATTAAAAAATAAAATTTTAAATACTTGAAAATAAGTTATAGAATTATTTAAAAAAATAATGTGATAAACAAAAATGTAATTAAAAAAATTAATAGTCTGCAGTTTTCCACAAACATTATCATGCAAGAGAAGCCATACATGTGGCTTATGTTTGTCTCGTAAGGTCACAATGGACCCTATCATTGGTGTGATGAAGCCGGCATTGTTTGTATGAAATATTATATTTTAGTTGACTGGATTAGATGCAAATTCAAGGATTTAAATTGTGGTTGTGGTTGCAGTTGTAGTCGTGGTATCACTGTAATGTGTTGCAAGGTGGGAAAATGCAATCATAATGACTCGATTGCGGAAAATCACAGATGCAGTCAAGATCAAAACTGCAACATTGCGGGCAATATTGTAATCATGGACCATTTTTTAAATTTTATGATGCAATTTATGGTAGATACGTCATGATCCTATAAAATAATGTCTGTAGATCTTTTATTTAATGTTTCTGATGTTAATTTAATATGTATGATATTGAAGTAAATTAAATCTATATTAATTATAAAATATGATAAAATATAAAATGGATGAATAACAGTATTTCAGAATAAACAAACTGTTGCTGCATATTTTATAGCAAACTTACTAAGTAAATTGGTTTTCATGCTAATTAATCAATACTATATACATATTCATAAAATATGCGAATTATGTACACAATAGATATAATTATAAGAATTTTATATAATTTATCCTTCCAATTTTTAATTATATTTTACGGGAAACTTAAAGTAAGTCATTAATATTCAGTGATGGAGAAAACTATAAAAATTAAAGAAGAATTAAAAAAATTACATATTACACAATATCAACCAATGTATTAGACTATCACATGCTTTGCTTTTAACTGTTTTTTATAGGCACTGGTCATATTCAAATAGAAGATAGCAGAGAAGATAGCAATTTTTTTTTACTATATGTTCGTATTTTTATGAGATTTGGATTTTTTTTAATAATTGCAATTACAATAACTGTATCTAACGACTAATTTGTGTGAATATCATGAAAATATTAGGCTCCTATTAATTTAGATAGCATCATACAACAAACACAATTATAGTTATTCCCTTAAATCCATACATTTCGATATGTCTTCCAATTCAACATTTAAAGGAAAAAAATAATATATTAAAGTGCATATTAATGAGGATTGCTAACCTCCACTAGAGATTAGCAATCTTTACTTTTTCATTTAGATGAAAAAATAATGTTAGTTATTTAATAATAATAAAATAATGAATGGTATTATAATCAATTTGTCACCAATACTAACTACTTCCATTAATGAGTGTATTTAAGTTCACTTTATTCTTTCCTTCTCATTTTTATAGTAAATGCATTCATTAATGGACGTAATTAGTTTTGGTGGCAAATTGATTATGGTACTTTTCATTATTTTATTATGATTAAATTCTCACATGATTTTTGTCCGAGTGAAAGAGTGAAGATTGCTAAACTCCATACATAGATATGGAAATTAGCAATATTGAAAGTTAAAATTTCATCAATTTGTTTTACAAAAACCATGAACATATAAGAAGAAATTGCTAAAATATTTCTTCATGAATTTAATGTATAAGAACCAATGTGTGTATATCTTCAGGATAAAAAATATTTCTTCATGAATTTAAATGAAAACAACGTGTATGCTCTAGTTTGAAGACAAATTATAAAATGTAAAATGCTTGAAAATAATAAGATTAAAGAAGAACGAACATTAAGAATATTTATAAAGATTCAATGGTTCAAAAGGAATATCTTTTGAGTCTACTCATCTCTTCTGAAGTTGCCAAATATGATTTATGGTCTTTCACTTATTGTGAACAAGTTTCAACTACTTATCTTCACAATGCTTTCATTCCTTTTATAAGGGTACACTTGTTCTTCTCACAAAAAACTTTCCCAAGCCTAACCTTTGCTTAATACAAACTATCAAGATCTTCCCATAGAAGATTCCCATTTTCTCTAACTTTTTCACATGAACAAGAAACAACTTCTCACTAGGAGATTTTACAATCATTTACTCAAACACTCTGAAGTGTAGATATACAACTTTAATGTCAAGAATATTGGAGAAAGCTTTAGGCACAAAGAAGAGAGCAAGAGAGTATTGTAAGTTATAACACAACTAATTGGTGTATGTTCTTTTAGAGAAATGAAGCCTATTTATAGAAGAAAAAAAATTGTGAAGGCTATTTGGTCTCTAGGTTAACTTGCACCTCAAGTTGTCTTCTTTGAATTGTATGCTAAAAATAGGATGTTTAAATTATGTGTGGTCAGATCCAATCACTTTGCAACAAAAAATGGTTTTTGCCAAAAAGAGCAATACACTTGCTATGTTGTTGAAATTTGAATTCTAGTCTTGATTTTTTATCACAAAGTTATGAATTGTGTCTTTTACTTCCTTTGACTGACCAACTCCTTGTTGAACAAAGAAAATCAATTTTTATATATTTCTTCAATTAAGCACATGTTAAAAACCATTATGAATTTAAAATTTGCCTCTCTTATATGATCCAATGGATGTTAGCAACTTGAGATTTGAATTTGGCCATTAGATTAAATTCAACATATTTAAATTTTAAATTTTAAATCATAACCAATGGCCTAATAGCATCATTTCTTGAAGAGTAAGTTTTGGCATTTTCAAAATTAATTAAGTAATAAAAATAATTTTTGCTATATGAGAAAATATAAGTAAAACATCTTGGGTTTAAGTTGATAATGAGTGGTGACCAAAATTTCCATAAAAATATTTGGTGGGCTATAAAGTAATGATCTATAATATTCATGCCTAAATAATAGCTAAATTAAACATAAAATCATTAAGTCCAAATTTTAGCTTATAAATCAAAGGCCAAAAATATTTTACATACTCATTTACCACCTCATTCTCCTCCTTTTTGATAATGACAAACCTTGCAAATATTTTTAAATTTATAATCAAAGTTGTTGATGCATGATTTAATGGCCAATCATAGGATAATTATATTAGCATACATTGTATTATGTTTATCTTATAAAGGTATTCCAATTATTGTGTTTAATATTATATTTACATAATATAAGTAAATATAGTAATTATCCCTAGAATAATTTATATTATACCTAAAATATCCTTAGTCATGTACTATTGTAAACTATAATAACAATAATGTATAAAGATTAGGATCTATGTGATGTGCACATTGTGATGCACTAAAATTAATTAATAATATTGGTTGCTACAATAATAATGCAGATGATGGCACAACTAGGTTGTATCCCATGATTTTATCTTTTCTGAATGATTTCCTAATAATATACACACAATTATTGAATTATTTATGCAATGAAAATAAAGAAAACTAATACAAATATAATGATAATGAAATGAAACAGAATGCTATGCAGAAATAGAATCAAAATAAAAAATGCAATAATGTGTTATATGTAGAATAGAATTAGAATTGGGGGGTTGGTTATACGAAATTATAGTAGAAGCAATGAAATAAACAAGCATAAAATAGAATAAAACAATAATAAGACAAAATGAATTCAATATATGAAATGTAGCCGATTCAAGGATATGATAGCTCTTATTATGAATTAATCATATATCACTAAACAATTGATTATTTCAATTGTTTTTTCAACCTTGGATTACCTAGAATCCCTGCAATAATCCACGAATCCTATGCTAGATAATCGCCTAGAGTTTGGTCAATTAATATTAGAAGATGGATTAAGTAATCACTATAACCCCGAAACTAGATTGAAATTGACTTATTGATAGAATTCAATTAATTTAGAAATTAAATTAGATATCACTGAAGTAATCCTTTGACCCTCTATGCCAACATATAAAACCATGATCAATCAACCATAATTTCACATTCAAATAGCAAAAGAATATAAATCACAAGATTGAATACCAATTATATCAAATTAACACTTAACATAAGCAACCTCAATAATTCAACATTAACATATGGAGAAAGAGGAAAATCAATAGAAGAAAATCAACATTACTAATCAAGATCCCATAATCTTTGAAGAAAAGAGCTTCACAATATTTGAATCAACTAAGAGTCTTTAGCCTTCCATAACTTGAAAAAAAGAAAAGAAAGAAAACTAAACTGTTGAACTGTGTAAGATCTAAATGTTTTATTCTCTTTAGTTCTCTTGCCTATTTATATAACCTAATTAGCCTAAAACCCTATTTGGACTAGGATTAGATGACTCTTAAGATTACAATAATAAGGTCTTTGTAATTTTTAGAAGCCCAGACCTATTTGTGACAAGTCAATTAAATCTAACAAATAAATTAGTAAATTCTTATAGGTCTGACTTCCAACTAGATTTTTGTAATGTCCTAAAATTTTAATTTTATCATTTGAATCTCTCAATTCTAAGGCTGTAGAAACAAAGAGCACGTTTAAATTAGTTTGGTAGTGAATCTTAAGTTGAAAGAAATTAAGTGTAAGTATAATCGAAATTTTGAAGGAAAAAGGGTAGTAAGAAAAGAATTAATTTTCCTAAACCGAATAGATGATTAGAGAAAGTTAGAAAATCCTAGAAATGTGAGTTATCTAAGTCTGACAGTGTAAGGAATTTTAAACAGACAAATACCCTATGGAATAAATTGTAAAAGTGCAAAATTAGGTATGAGTTAAAGTGTGAATAACCAAGAATTTAGGAGTTAAAGTATGAATAACAAGAATTTGGGATCTAATATGTAATTTTATTTAGTGTGGTTAAAGTATGAATAACAAGAATTTGGGATCTAATATGTAATTTTATTTAGTGTGGCTAATAGACATATGACAAGTGTCATTATTAGAAGAAAATAGCAAGAATAGCCTTACTAATTGGTGAGAAAGGACTAAAATACCCTTGAAATTTTTAAAAATGGCCAAAATACCCTTGAAGCTTCATGAAAACTCTTTCTCCTTCTCCTTTCTTCTCCAAAGTCATGGAAGACTCCATGAAAGAAGCTAAAACTGTGAGTTAGAGAGAGAAGGAAGAGAGAGAAATTTTCATTTAGCATTTTCACCCAAAAATATTGAGATTTAGGCTTAGGTGTAGAAGATAAAGTTGCTCCTATCATCAAGCTCTATCTATTGGTGTGTTTAGATTAAAGAAACCTCAAGTTTGATTAAGTTTGGTGAGCTCTAAGTGAGGATTCTCAAGTTGCTCTAAGAGGTAAAAATGTTCTCCTCTAAAAGCTCTTTAATGTACTCTTTTTAGTTTCTTGAAATTTTGATGTTAGTGTGGTCAAAGGAGGTTGGCCATGGAGTTTTGAATAATTTGAGTATGTCTAATGATGTTTTGGATGTTATTATGTTGATCTATGGCTTTGGTTTGGAGTAAAAATAACAAGAAATCATGATGTACAAACTAGGGTTTTAGAGACATAATGGTGTATGTATGGATTTGGCATGATTTGTTTGGAATTTGGCTAAATTGATGAAATTAGAATGATTCCTATGAATTATGAAGCCTATGGAAGATGAAATTTTAAATTATGAAAGCTTGTGTGAAAATCACCTTTTGAAAAGCCAAAACCGTGATCGTGGAAAAGAAGGAGGGAGGGAAGGAGATTTAGCCATTTAAATTGTATTTTTAGAAGATTAGAATAATATATTACAATGAAATTTAGGAGGTATTAGAATGTACATTAAAATTTAGGTACTTCCTTCATGGTTTAGTGTATGTGACCATGAAGGAAGTGAAGAATGCATGAAGTTTAAGAAAAATGATGATGTTCTAATACGAACTATGATGTATATTTATGTAGACTAAAAAGTGACAAGTTGGAAAGGCAAGAGGAATTGTAAAGAAATTTTTAAGTGAGGGCAAAGGAAACATCACTATTGGAAACCTTTAAAAGGTAGCTAGCTTTATCCTTAAGCTTTATTTTCCATTTATATATTTTTTGTATTTTATGCCATTGTATGAAATATGTATGAATTTACTGTGTGCAGTACCTATGGCCCAAGTACCCCGGGAAGACCGTGAGATTGCTGTGTGTGAGGCTTATGACTCGAGTTTCCTAGGAAGATAGTGAAATTGTTGTGTATGAGGCCTAGGTACGATTATCTGTGATGGCTATCTAAATATCTATATGAGTTCTTGAATGGGCTTGATGATTGCCGTGTGCGGTGCATGTTTCCTACAATAGTATAAAGTGGCAATGGTATGAAATAATGTATTAAATGATTGATTAATTGATTTTAAAATGTATGTTTTATTGGCTTAAGGATCTGGAATGGCTTGATATATTTTTCTTGAAATAGCTAGCTACTGAGAAACCTTGTTTCTTATGTTTTTATGTTGTTACTAACCATTCCAGGTGATACTTCTAAAGGCCCTTTTAACAAAGGAGAATAATTTTTGAAGTTGTATTAAAAATATTTATAGAGTTTGTGATGTTATTATGTGATGGATATATGTTTTGTAAGTTGAACTTTTTGTATAACTATATAATCCTTGCCTATATTATATGAAATATATGAATTTGATGTATTGTGAGTTGGTTTGGAGTAGAAGGCAACTAAGTATGCAATATGTGTGAAATTGGAAATGACCAAATGAATAGTAAATGACAAAATGAACAGTAAATTCGTAGGCAGTAAGAGGAGTATGTTTGCAGGGACTTTTGGTTAAGTTTTGATGCTCTAAAAATTATGATAAAATTCAGGAGTGAACTTAATTTATTTAAAATGATGTGTGCCAAAATTCAGTTAAAATAAGCTCTTCTGCTATGTGAATTTATTACACATTTTGGATTGCCCTGTTACCGTCACAGTGCTGAGTACTAATTGTAACTCAGTGATCAGAAGCAGTAAATGAATGAATTTTGATCTGAAAATTTTATGGAAATTATATAACATGTTAATCAAGTCCCATACCAAATTTGAGCTTATTGGGAGTTGATTTACCCCCGAACTAAGGGCTTACTTTTACAGTTGTCAATTCTTGACAGCACTAGAATAGGAACACTTTGCTGTGAGTTTTGAAAAGCCTAATGATGTCAAAATTATGTAAAATTTTTACAGAATGAAGTTACCACATTAAAGGTTCATAGGATCCAATTTCATGATTTTTGGAGTTTCATAAAGTATATTTTCATATTTTTGAAATCGGTCCAGTAATTCTGGAAATGAGCAGAAAATCTCTAAAACTCAAAATCTATAATATTTTATTTAACAGAATCTTAAATTAGTTTCAAAAGACCTAATTATGCAATAATTTCCTATTTAATGAGGATTAAGATATTAATAAGTTAGGGAGTTACAATTTTGACCATGAAATCAACATAATTTGGAAAACCCACAAACATAAAACTTGTAGGCCTATATCTTATAAGAAGTTAGGTACTAGTTTTAGGTTAATCGAACCCCTATAACAGCAAATATGGCCCAAATGCAGAAATGGGTTCAACTAGAACAAAGACAAAGCTTCAACTTCTTAGGCAAATAAAGGCTTGAAGAAGTTCGAATTGAGATTTGATCAAAACATAAAAGTTGTAGATCTCTATTTTAACTTTCAAGCAATATAAAGTTTGCCACAATTCAACATTCAAAGCTAAAGAAATGATTGAAAAATAGAAAAAGTGTCAAAATCTAGCATTTACTGAATAAATTTACAATATTGTAAAATTGACCACAAATTATAAAACAAGGCCTAGTTAGTGAAATTAAGCAAATATAAAACCTAAGAGACATAAAATAGGGGAAAATAAAATAGTAAATTTTTTTCTCATCAATATCTTAATTGATGACTATAGTTATGAATACAAGATATCAACTTAACTCATAGGTACATGTTAACGAATAAATGTATTGAATCGAGCTATCATGAAAGTGTTACATGGATCATTGTGTGAACATGAGTAGTTTCGTAGTAATAATGATGTATATGGTCCTTTAACCTAAAGTCACTATAGTTCCCTATATAAAGATTCATACACTTTGATGCCATTAAATGTCATCTTAATAAATTTGTCCTAAAAGGTGATAATTAGATGTACCATAAATCATGCAAAAGGATATGAGTGATCTAAATGGGATTTTGTTCCTGCTTTTGTAAGAGAAGTGATATCCATTGACTTCTTGGTTGAGTGAGATTATGAAGTGCATGGTCATACTCAAGTAGATTGATATGTAATATTAATTCATTTATTTTAGTTAATCTATTGATAAATCAATAATCATATAGATTGAACTATGAAGAATGTGATGAATTCCATACCTCAAGTTTAATATGAATATCAAGGATAAAAGGGACTGAACTACATGGAATATTAGTCATACAAATGTTATGTCAAATAACTGACATTTTCACTATTTGGGTGATAATGAATAAATGTATGTGATACTAAAATAAGATTTTAGGATCATTGCCAACATAATTAGAACTTACAAGGTTATGCACAAAGAGCATACCCAATATTGGTGCAATGGTGTAATTAAGAACTTCTAGTCAAACAAAAGCTCCTGATTATGATAGGTCCAATATGATTAGACTTCACTAAATAAAATCACAATATGATTAGACTATACTTAAGGGAACACTAAATATGGGCTGATTATTAACCAAAGTCATGTATAGGTCAAGTCAATAGTTAAAGTCTAGTTGTCTTCTTTCTTTAAGTAATTCTACTTAATGATTAAAAGAGATTTTATTTATGGGATAAAACTATTAGTCAAATAACAATATTTTACTAATATTAGTCAAATCCTTTTAAAAATGTTATATTTGGCCAAGATTAAAAAATTAATGGTGATCATCTATAAAGGAGTCATGAGATGATTGAGAGAATGATCCATAAGAAGAAAAGTCTTGTGCCTACCATTGCATCAAGAGAGAAAGCAATCCCATCCAATTAGATTAGAGTATTCAACTACTCATATGGATATCATAGAGATGTTGCTCTTTTAGACAACATTTGTGATTCATGACAATTCTATTCATATATTTGTGATCTTTCAATTTATGAGTATTTACAAGTTTTGTTTGTGATCAGATCATTTGAATGTAGGTGATCAAATTGTTCATCAGGAAGTAGAAGTAGATTCTTTTGTAATAGATAAGTTTCAAGCTATAAAGGTATACATAATAACATTTTTTTATACATTTTTTTGCTTAAATCCTTAATGGGTTTCAATATAAATTTTAATTTTTCCATTGTATTATTTAATTTGAAACCTAACGATGGTATCAAAGCCACTTGCAAACATATGAGCTAGATTACATGTTTTTACTTGATTTGACGTATATGTCATATATAAGTGAATCTTTTTTTAATCATAAAATAAAAAAATAATGAATTTTATGTGAAATTACATTTTTCTCCAAAAAAACTTGATGTTTTCGTTTTATGTGGTTGAAAATCATCATGTTAAACGAATCTGAGTTAAACGGATTTGAAATCTCGTTTTTCCTAAAATCAAGTTAAACGTGCTGCAAAATGATTTCAGGTTGCCTCAATTGCAAAGCAACTGAAGATTTGATCTCAATTTAGAAATCTAAATCCCGTGTTAATTAATTCCACTCTTTAAAAGCTCTTGTAAGGAAATCATGTTCCCATGTTATAGGTTTCCATGAAATCACATTGCATGCTTTTCGTGCATGGATGTTAAATGGACATGGGATTTATTAAATGGAAATCATCACGTTAAATAAAGGTGATTTCGTAAAGCAAGCATGCGCACGCATGCTCTCTCTCTCTCTCTCACACACACATTGCATGCTTTTCGTGCATGGATGTTAAATGGAAATGGGATTTATTAATGCAAATCATCACGTTAAACAAAGGTGATTTCATAAAGCAAGCATGTGCACGCGTGCTCACACACACACACATACTAAACAAAGGTGATTTCGTAAAGCAAGCATGTGCATGCGTGCTCACACACACACTATAATTCTAGAATTAAGGATTAGCAATGGAATACCAAGAATTGGTGTACTGTTGAAAGATAAAATATATATATTTCTTATGACAATTTTAAATAGGTCATAATTCAAAATCATAATTTAAATATATTTTATAATCAAATAGATTAATAAAGATTATAAAATTTTAATTTAAAATTGTTAGTATTATCTTTTATCATGTTTGCAAGCCTTTATGTATTGTATGATGTTTGGTCCATAGTATGGCTTTTTTCAGTTGGAATTTATTTCTTATTATAATATTAAAATACAACCAGCATATCATGTTTCTCTTTATTATTTTCTAATTTTTACATTCTTTTCTTATGTAACTTCCCTCAAATGTAATCCAAGGTTTCTTCTATTAAATATAATATAAATTATACATGACATTCTTGGAGGAGTTCAAATCATAGGAAGGCCACATGAAAATCATCAAGGAAGGTGCTTAAAAAGGTTGCTGCACGTTAGGTTAGTAGTTCATCCTCCCATTGTCTTGAGAGGATCTAGGTGGCTAAGGGACTATACTATGTCACATTTTTATTTTATGCTTTATTTAATGTATGAGATATATTAGGTAGTATGCATAAGTAAAATGGCTAATAATGGTGAGATCTAAAATAATTAAATTAATTAAATACATTAATGTAAATAGTAAGTCAATAATAATTTGTAATGCGTTCTAATGCTTGTCACTCATCAAGGCCTTAATCAGTATAAGGTAAGCTTGCTAAAACAAAGTACCCCCTCTATTTTGGTGAGATGTGAAAAGATAAAAGTAATATCTAAATGTTGGTTATTAGGTGTGATATAATTAGGCTATATCAATAAGATAAGGGTCATAGAGGCATAAAGTTTAGCTTTGGTTCATAAAATGGATAAGAACAAGTGCTGCTCACTCAACTATTCAAGAGTTGTATGTGATGTAATTGGGAAGTGTTGCTTATCTAAATTGTCAAATCTTGAGTGATCAATCAAATTTGACTTAAGGTTAGGTGAAATATGGATCTTGAGCTACTAGAAAATCTCAATGATGTGATTTTCAAATTACTAGTAAGGGCTACTTGTTTGAATAAAATAGTGGGAGGAACATCAAATAAAAAGAAAATATTAAATGATAAAAATATGATATATATTTTGCATATTCTATCATAGATATAATTAGCAAACATTCCAAATAACCTATTACTACAATTGTTCCTTGATAAAGACAAATTGATTGGAACAAGCTTCTTGGATTGATATAGGATTTTGAGAACTATTCTTAAACATGAGCAAAACCTATACATCCTAGAAAGACCCATTCCTTAACCACTTGAAACTATTGCTCCTCGTGGTAAGAAAGATGCATATAGGAAGCATCATTGAGATGCTTTGGAAGTCAATTACCTCATGTTGGCTACCATAAACTCTAGGTTTTAGAATAAAAAAGAAAACATGAAAGTTTATGACATGCTTAAGTAACTCAAGAAACTTTAATAAGGGCAAGCTCGACATCAAAGGTTTGAAATCTCTAAAGAACTGTTTTAGTGCAAACTAGTAAAACAAAACCTTGTTGGACTCAAGTACTCAAAATGATTAGGTATGTTCAGAAACTTAAGCAATTGGGTTTTTCATTGTGCCAAGAGTTAGTTGATAATACAATTTTAGAATTGTCACTGAAGAGCTATAGTTAATTTTTCATGAATTACAACATATATAAAATTGACAAATCATTGGTAGAATTGTTGAGCATGTTGAGAATTACTAAACAAAATTTGCAAGAGGCAAAATCTAATACCATAATAATGGTATAAAAGAGTAAAGGTGAAGGCAAGAGGCAATAACAAGAAAGATTCTAAATTCTAGAGTAAGCTCAAGCTTAAGTCCTCTACAATAAAACCTATTAGTGGTATGGCTAAGAAAGGGAAATACTTCTATTATGGTGAGACCACACATTGGAAAAGGAACTACAAAGTTTACTAGGAAGATTTAAAAAAGAAAAAGGATAGTGAGATTCTACTTTAGGTATTTTTGTTATAAAAGTTAAGAAACTTTAGTCTATAACATAAATACTAAATGGTCCAATCCAACAATCTAAACCTAACCTATATGTGGCACTATTTCTTAAGCCTTATAATCGAGAAATGGATAACCAAGCTCTATAATGATAGACTCTTGGGCACATTAAAAAGGCTAGTGATCTATACGGCTTCATATATATTGATGTGTGTAAACCTATTAATTCACCTATTAAAGGGGGTTCTTAGTACTTCATCATATTTAATAATGACTTCAATAGATATGGATATGTGTATCTTTTGAAGTACAAATCAAAATCCTTTGAAAAGTTAGATAAATTCAATAACAAAGCACAAAAACAATTTGTCAAAAGTACTAAAACACTTCCATCAAATTGAGATGAATAATAGTTAAGCTAAGAGTTTGATAAGTATCTTAAAGAGTAAGGTATAGTATCATATCTCACTCCTTTTGTAATGCCATAATGGAATGATGTTTTACAGAGGCAAAATTATGCCTTATTAGACATGGTACAATATATAATAAGTCATGCTCTTCGAATTTCCTTTTAAGGACATTCTCGAAGACAACCTTTAAAATCTTTTAAAAGATTTCATATGAGATATAAACTAGGAAAAATCCCAAGATGTCTTTAATAAATATTGAGGGCTATGAGAGCTATATAAAACATCAAGCCTCTAATACATATGTATCCAAATTGGATAAATGTTATTTTATAGGCATCTTAAGGAAATCAAAAGGACATTATTTCTATAATCTTGTTGAGGGTGAAGTGTTTGTTGATTGGATTGGTGTTTTCCTAGAAAGAGAGCTTGTTTCTTAAAAAAAATAAGAGAGAAATAAGACTGAGTGAAATGTGAAACTTTCAAAATAGCATTGAACTTATAAATTATTCCAAGCAAAGGACACAAGTTGTTATAAAACAAAAACCTATTCAAATAATAAAAGGCTAACAGAAATCTAGTGGGACATGTTATGAATCTGAAAGATATAGATTTCTTATGATATAAGGAGGTGATGAATTGCTTATGGTTAATATGAGCTCACAACTTACTAAGAAATTATTAAAGGACTAGACATTGAGAAATGGCTTAAGGCCATGAGTTCTAAGATGAATTCAATATATGCTAACCAAGTATGGACTTTATTTAACTCACATGAAGGAGTAAAACCCATTCAATACAAGTGGGTTTTCAAGAAAAAAATTGGCATGGATGGAAAGGAACAAACCTTTAAAAGTTAATTAGTCACTAAAGGTTTTAGGCAAATTCATGGTACAGACTATGATGAGAATTATTACCTAATTGTCATGCTTAAATCCATTTGGATCTTGCTTACTATTATAGTTTATAATTATAAAATATGATGGATGGATTATAAAAATACTTTCTTTAATAGGGATCTTCTTGAAGATGTGTACATGACATGACTTAAAGGTTTTATCACTCTTGAAAATGTTAGAAAGGTATATAAGTTGCAAAGATCTATTTATGAGTTGAAGCAAGCTTCTCAAAGTTGAATTCTTTATTTTGATAATGCAATCAAAGAGTTTGATTTCATTAAGATTAAAGATGAATTTATGTTTATGGAAAAGGTTAATAGAAGTATAATTTTTTTCTTATATTATATATGGATGACATACAAGTTATTAGAAATGATATCCTTACATTGTAGGCTATAAAGACTTGGTTAAATAATTATTTCTCAATGAAAGACTTAAGTAAAATTACCCATGTGATAGGTATCAAGATATATAGAGATAGATCAAGAAAGTTTCTTGGCCTAAGTCAAAGAACATATATTGATAAAATGTTGAAATGGTCTAGCATGCAAGAATCCAAAAGGGATTCTTACCTATATCACATGGTGTAAATTCATTTAAAGTTCATTGTCCTATGACGCAAAATGAAAGAGATTACATAAATAAGATTCCATATAGATCACTAATTGGATTTATCATATATACCACATTATACACTTATCATAATGTCTCATACGCCATAAGCATAGTAAGTAGGTTCCAATCAAATCTTGGTAAGCATCACTAGATTACTATCAAGAATATCCTTAAATATTTGATAGGAACTAAGGATTTATTCTTCATATATGGAGGTGAAGAGGAATTGGTTGTAATGGGTTATACTAATGCCAATCTCTAACTTGAAAAGGATAATTTTATATCATAAATAGGTTATGTTTTTTGCTTGAATAACAATGTTGTAAGCTAGAATGCTTCAAACTAAGAAATAATGGTTTATTATACTACACAGATTGAGTATATTGTTGCCTCTAATGCATCAAAAGAGGTTATTTAGATTAGAAAGTTCATTATTAAACTTGCATAGTTCATAGCATTTCAAACCTAGTGGAGCTCTATTGTAACAACAACAAAAGCCATTATATAGACCAAAGATATACTTGGTGCTTTCATCTTATCCTTTTTAATGGATAAGATGTGAAGATGTGCAAAGTATTAATAGATGATAATATCATTGACCCATTAACAAAGCTTCTAGCATAGCAAAAGTGTGATAATCACACTTAGTCACTTGATATTGGATACATAAGTGATCAGCTTTAGTGCAAGTGGGATATTGTTAGTGCATGCTCTAATAATCAATTATAGGATAATTATATTTTCATGCATTATATTACATTTTATTTATAAAAGCATTCCAATTATTTGTTTAATATTTCAATGAAATAATTTATATTATTCCTAAATGTCCCCATGATAATGTTATAATAATGTATATTAATTGATGTTCATGATCATGAATATAATATATCAAGTAAACTCATAGGTATATGTTAAAGAATAAATGTGTTAGGTTGATCCACCATAAGAATATTACATGGATCACTATATGAATGTTATAAGTAGTTTTTATAATGATAATGATATATGTGGCCCTTTGACCTAAAGTTAATATGGTCCTCTACATGAAGAGTCATGTTCTTTGATGTCATCAAATGTCACTTGTAATAAGATTAGCCTAAAAGTTAGTAATTAGATATATCATAAATTATATAGAAAGATACAGTGATTTGGAAGGAATTTTGTATCTTTTATGTAATAAAAGTGATATCCATGATCCTTTTGATTGAGTGAAATAATGAAATGCATGACCATACTTAAATAAATTGATATATGATATTAATTTATATATTTTAGTTAGTCTATTTTGGAATCAAGAAACATATAGATTAAATTATAAAAAGAGTGACACATTCCATGCCTCAAGTTCAGTCTAAATGTTCAATATAAAAAGGACTAAACTACATGGAACATTAGTTGTAAAAAGGTTATGTCTTATCACTGATATTCTTTTTACATAAGTTGTAATGATGTATTGCTAAATACCACTAATTGTCTATGATACTAAAATAAGATTTTAAGATCATTCCAAACATAATAAGAACCTATAGGATCACACACAAAAAGTACATTGAACATTAGGATCATAGTATAATTAGAAAGTTTTAGTCAAACTAAGGCTCCTAATAGGCCTAATATGATTAAGTTTTACTAAGTAGTGGCATAATATGATTAGGCTTACTTAACAAACACTAAATACGGATTAATTGTTAACAAAAGTCATATTTAGGCTAGGTTATAATCAAAGTCCAGTTATCTCTTTCATAATATTTTTTTGGCTAGAGATCAAAATATGATTTTATTTATAAGATAACAAATAATAATATTTAACTAATATTAGTCAAATCCTTTTAAAAAGGTAACGTTTAGCCAAGGTTAAAAATCTAATAGTGGTTATCTATGAGATAGGTAGAAAGTCATGAGGTGATTGTGAGCTTAATTCATAACTAGAAAAGTCCTATAACTAGCATTACATTAAGAAAGAGAGGGAGAAAAAGAGAGAGAGAAAGGAAGAAAAAGAGAGAGAACATGATCCCACCTAATTAGATTGAAGTATTTAATTGCTCATGTAAATACCATAGAGATATTTCCTCTTTAGATAATTCTTATGATTTGTGACAATCCTATTCATGTATTCATAACCATCCAATTCATGCATGTAAAATAATTTATGTTCATGATCAAATCATTAAAATCTTGATAATTAGATTGTTCATCAGAAAGTAGGAGCATACTCATTTGTAGCAGATCATTTTCATGCTACAAATATGAAAACACTGACATTAATTTATGCATCATATGCTTAGATCCTTGGTGGCTTTCAATACTTTAATTTTTTTTGCTATGCTATTTAATTTGACACCTAATAAAGGTGATAAGAAGTAATAAAGTAAACACATTAAAGTAACTCTATATTAAAGCAATATTTAGGGCAAATAAGGATTTAGAGCAATATATCAAAACTTTGCATTAAAGCAATATTTAGAACGCAAGAACAAAACTAAAGAGAATCATTTTACAATAGGAATGAGAACAAACTTCATTTAATAAAGAATCACTTTTAGCATTATAACAAGATTTGTAAATAATGTATTGATTTCACTCTTTTTATATTCATCTCATGCCTTAAGATTTGATCTATTTTTATATTAAACATCAGTTCTTACGAAAAAAATTTGACATGTATAGTAATCATTTAACTATAAAGGCTTAAATGCCATCTTTTAGTAAAAAAATCAATCTAATAAACCAAAATGTTATGTTTAAAGATATATTTTGAGCAAAATCTTTATAATTTTACAAGTTAGTAGATTTATTTTTTTTTTCACATTGAATAATCAAGTTTTCCCTATATAATTATATAAATACAAATAGCAATAGATTGAACAATATAAGAAATAAAAAATTATAATTTGTAGCGAATAATAAACTTTAAATGAAAAGAAAGCAACAAATAAAGACTTTAAATGAACAATCTAATAAATAACAATAGATACAACAATGACAAATGCAAAAGTTTCATAAATTAAATTTTTTTTTATAGAATTGTATAGAAACAAACAATAATAGTTGACCAATCTAAGAAACTATAATTTATAATGAACAACAAACTTTAAATGAAAACAAAAATTGGGATAACTCTTCTTGTAATTCTTTTATATTAGTTAAAATCTTTTGAGTTAGATGATGCAAATAATTACAAAATAATAATAAATTTTAGTAAGATAAAGCAACAAAAAATTTTGCATTATACTTAAGCCTACCAATACAAGATTGGAGATGCTACTTCTTCTCACAACAATTTATGATTGCTTTACAACTCATCAAAGTTTGACACTATAATTTTGTATCCATTAACCTTGAGGTCCTTGATTGATGTTTTCTTTGAGAATCTAAGTGTTCTTATTTTTCAATGCAAAAATGATACTATTTACTTTATGTGCATCAAATTCTAACATAACATATAGAAGAATCAGCATGTTAATTCTCATTTTTAAACATAAGAATTATTAGACACTTATAGCAAATGAAGTAATATATGTTTAAGCACTTCAGGGGGAGCTATCTTGATAATTATGTCAAATAGGTACGAAAATTCCTATTTATGGGCTAAGAGCAAATTGATAATGAATTGTTAGGATGTGTAAATTGTGGATGAAGTATCACAGCATGTAAATTGTTTATGAACCATCATAATGTGTAAACTATTGGTGAAGCATCACAGCTATTAAAATTGTATACCAAACATTATACTTTAATTTTTAATAAAAAATTGACATCATATGCAAACTTACTAATAAAGGAAAAAATTAAAATAAACAATTTATATATGTTTTAATTTATAAAGCTTAACTAACTTAAAATGTTATAATTTTTGCTCCCTTCCTAATACATATTGCTTTTCATTAAGCTTAGTATTTATGATCCACATTTTCATCTCCTAATAAAATGCACATTGTAAATGTCATCATTTATATTAGTAAATATTTAATACATGTTACCTAGTTATTATTCCATATTTGGGTATCAATTATGATTAAAACCGTCACAATATCATAATCTAATTTTAAAAAATAACATCATATTTATTAAATAACCTACATTGTTTAGATTTCCATTTTTGAACAACTTCTAGATATTTTCTTACAACTTCTTCATTCTAAAATTTTATAACAATGACTTCAAAGAAAAGTAATGATTGAGTAGGTTTTGTTTATTGCAAATCAAGTTATGATGATATTAAATCAAAATCAAATCCCTCTTGAATCAATTTATAGAGGTTATCTATAGCATTAGCTCTTGCTCATTTTGCTACACCTACCATAATTACTTCGGTCAAGTGATGGTGATTATTTTCATCATATATTCTTAAAGTAGTTTTTGATATCCAATAGCAACCACCATATAGCCAACATTAACAAATCCTTTTAAAAATACTAAAAAGAATGCAAATTGTAATTTTGTTCTCTATTTATGGATGAGAGAGGATGATGACATAGAAATAGTAACTTTCTTCTCAACATAAACATGTGGAGTGAAATTATAAATAAAAAGTGGAGTGAAAAAGAAGCCAAATAAAAAATCGAGTGAAAGAGAAACTATATTTGCAAAGAACTTGGATAATAAATGAAGTGAAGGTGAAAATTCATAAGCAGAAGAACAATAGTAGATGTCAGTTATCTAACAATAACCAATGTATAAATATTTAATATCTCAATTTCAAATGCCTTTTGGATGACAGTTATATGAAACCAATATGATAAAATAATACAATAATGTTAGTTATTTGTAAAAAATTATTGTTCTTTTTCATATATATTTTTAATTAATTAAATACCACATCAAGTTTTGGAAAATTACTTCCATT
The DNA here is from genome assembly GCA_020226215.1 of Sindora glabra. Lineage (NCBI taxonomy): Eukaryota > Viridiplantae > Streptophyta > Magnoliopsida > Fabales > Fabaceae > Sindora > Sindora glabra. The sequence continues at coordinate 47,420,432 of CM035235.1, read as the reverse complement.
GTTCAAAAACAAATTGCTTATTGTAGGATCAAGTTTAAAAAGGTTTGAAAGTTTCATGAATAGGATGAAAGTTTTACTCTATTTTAAAAGATATTAATTTTCATAAGATGTATAGAAAAAAGAAGTTTAGTTTCAAAATTGATAAAGAATATTTCTTCAATTTTATCAAATATAAAAAATTCATGATAAATTTTATATTTTTGTATACTTTTATTATATTCAACATATTAAACATGAATATACAAAAATATGATAAAAAAGATTGATGTAAAAATATTTATTCTAAAATTTTATTTATTCTCTCTATCGTTACATTAGCAAATGTAAATTTAAAATATCATTACACAAGAAAGAAAAAGAAGAATTTGGTCTTCTGTTGTCATTCCTAAACTCAATGCCACTTTTTGTAGCCATTTATCAAATTTTGATATCAGTAATTTATAAATTTAAGCAATACATTTACATCCATTATTGACACCAATCTCTATTTGAAGAAAAGGAAAATAACTACCTCTCCATCTCATTTGCCATATTTAAAGATAGAAATAGATAAAGCAACAATAATTAAACTTTATAATATCTCCCAAAAGAGTTAGATGAGATGGAGGGGAGCTATTTTCCTCATCCTCAAACATACAATAAAGTTGCATAATGGAGGCTATGGTATTACCGAGATGCTTTCAAATGGAGAGTGAACATGAAATATATTATTAATAACCTAAACAATAAATGTTAGTTATTAAATCAAAATTGATATCTTAGGCTTGCTCTATTATAAATAAGTGCCAATTGCATTGCCCAAAGAGATCTATAAATGCCTTTACATGTTGACTAATAATAAAACTAACATGTAAATGTTTTCTTCTTCTTGCATGACCTTTTAAATGTTTTTTGGACAATAGTTGTCCAAGTTAACTATTGTCTAATATTTCTATTTAAATTTCAAAAATACTATTGCTTATCTATATACATCAGGTTATCATAGAACCATAATCTTATTTATTCTAACAATTTCAAAAATATCACTATGTTTATATAAACATTGATTTAGCTTATGTCTGATGCTTATTGACAAATGTAGATTTGCAATTTTATAGCGATGTTTCTTCTTTCTTTTCTCATTAACTACTTTAAGTTTGCAAGCCCCTAAATGACGCTTCATGCTCAAGATTGCTAGTTCACACTCAACTTCTTTTTATTAACATCACCTAATTCACAAAAGTTTCAAGTAATCAAACAATAAATAAAGCATCATTATACATTTTATTATAAATATACCTTACCCTTATCAACAATAGGTGTAATGAGGTCTATTGAAATAATATTGGTGATATGTGACTAGGCGCATGAATATCACTAGTACAATTTCAGTTAATACTTATTGGGATAGCATATAGATATAATCTAAAGTCTCATCTCATTAGGAATCTAAACCATGCTCTAATATCATCCTTGTTATAACCTAATACTAACTATGATTGGCATGGAAACTCATTACCTAATCTTTGAAATTCTAACCTAACTTCTATGCATTTGTATTGAAGCATACATGGGAATGTAAGGAATAACTTTCATGTATTAAATGATATAATTAGGATTTTATTCATTGAATACTATTCTAGTACAAAAGAAGTTAGACTTACTTGTTATACATCCATGTTGGGGGATAGGATAGACTAATTAACCTTTAAAAGGAGTGAGTTCTATTCTTCTACCCTTAGCTCATACAAGACAAGGAGTCAAATACCTAATTGTAACTCCCTTACTTATTAACGCCTTATTCCTCATTTAATAGATAATTATTGCATACTAAAATGCCATCTACTCCAAACTACTGAGAATATCTCAAATTTGTGTATCTCATACACAAGAACAAAAGTCATATAATTATACAAAAGTTTAACTTACAACTCATACGTTCGTCATATACAGTATCACCAACTATATAAACACATATTTATTTATTTTTCTTTTACATTTACAACGTCAAAATATCACTGTCCTTTGTCATGAGAGCCTTTGGAAGCATTACCTGGAATGGTTAGTAACAACACAGAAAAACATGAGAAACAAAGTTTCCCAGTAGCTAGCTATTGCCATAAAAATGTATTAAGCCATTCTAGATCCTTAAGCATTTAAAACATACGTTTTGAAATCAAGTAATCATTTATCATCATATTCAATACCATACCATTGTAAGAAATATGCGCAGCACACAGTAATCATCAAGCCCATTCAAGGACTTATGTCAATATCTAGATGGCCATCACAGATAGTCGTACCTAGGCCAATATACAGCAATTCACTGTCTTCTCGCGGTACTCGGGCCAAAGGCCTAACATACAGCATCACGCTGTCTTCCCGAGGTATCGGGCCATAGGTACCGCACACTTGACATCCCCGGGGAACTCGAGCCATAGGCCTAACACAGTATTCTACTGTCTTCCCGGGTTGTGCACACAACAATTTCATACACATTCCATACAATGGCATAAAATACATAAAATCATGTAAATAGAAAACAAAGCTTAAGGATAAAGCTAGCTACCTTTCACAAGCTTCCAATGTGATGTTCCCTTTGCTCTCACCAAAAACTCCTTTACACTTCCTCTTGCCTTTGCAAGTTGTCACTCCTTAGTCTATACAAATACACATCATAGTTTTTATTAGAACACTATCATTTTCCTCAAACTTCACGTATTCTTTACTTCCTCCTCTTAAATAAATGCATACTTAGATGCTCTACACTTGTTTTCAAGTTTTGAAATGACATATATAAGCATTAGAAAAGGATCCAAAGGTAAAACCATGCAAATCCTAAAGAATCAAGGCCAAAATGTTCACTTGGCAAAGTACACGGGGTTGAATATGGGCCATGTTCTACCCTGTGTTCAAAACATGGGGTACAACATGGGCCGTGTTCTGCCCCATGTACATTACTGATCAGCCTTCGCAAAAGAACACGGGGTTGAACATGGGCCGTGTTCTACCCCGTGTTCAGAACATGGGGTAGAACATGGGCCGTGTTATACCCCGTGTACATTACTGATCTTCTAAAAATACAATTTACATGGCTAAACCTCCTTCTCCCCTTGGCTTCTCAAAAGGGAAGTTTCATACACACTTTCATAACTCAAAATTCATCTTCCATAGGCTTCATAACTCATAAGAATCATCCTAATTTTATCAATTTAACCAAAATCCAAACAAATCATGCCAAATCTACACATGCACCATTATGCCTCTAATACCCAAGTGTGTACATCATGGTTTCTTGCTATTTTTACACCAAACCAAAGCCATAAATCAACATAACAATATCCAAAACACCATTAAACATATTCAAATCATCTCAAACTCCATGTTCAATCACCCTTGACCACATCAACCTCAAAATTTCAAGAAACTAAGAAGAGTACATTAAAGAGCTCTTAGAGGAGAACATTTTTACCTTTTGGTGCAACTTGAAAATCCTCACTTAGAGCTCCCCAAACTTGATCAAACTTAAGCTTTTCTTCAATCTAAATACACCAATGGATAGAGCTTGATGAGAAGAGCAACTTTCCCTTCTACCACTAAGCTTAAATCTCACTATTTTTGGGTGAAAACTCAAAAGAAACTTTCTCTCTCTTTCTCTCTCTCTCCTGCATGTTTTAAGCTTGCTTTCATGGAGTTGCTGCAGCTTTTGGAGAAATGGAGAAGAGGGTAGGGTTTTCATGAAGCTTCTAGGGGTATTTTGGTCTTTTTTGAGATTTCCAAGGGTATTTTAGTCCTTTTTCACCAATTAGTAAGGCTATTCTTGCCATTATTTTTCTAATAATGACACATGTCATGAATCTATTGGTCACACTAATTAAAATCACATATTGCACCCCAAATTCTTGGTTATTTATATTAAATCCCAAATCCTTAATTATTTACGCTTTAACCACACTCGATTTTGCACTTTTGCAATTAGTCCATAGGGTTTCTGTCTGTTTAAAATTCCTTTCAACTTGAGATTCACCCACTAAGCTAACTCAAACGTACTCTTCATTTCTACGGCCTCAGAATTTAGATATTCAAATAATAGAATTAAAAATTCAGGACATTACACTAATTATATCAAAATATTATATGCTATCCTAGCCATATTGATAGCTCACTAAATGCTTAAGTTTGTTGCAATGCTGGAGGAGACTTAACCTAGGAATCTGATAATAAAATACATAGGGATAAGTCCAGGCCTAGGGAGAAAACATTCAAGCAACATAAATTTAGAAGTAAATATAGGTTTATGTACTAGATTTACCCTTCTTGTATCTAGAGACTTTAATCACACATGTTATACCATAATTCTCACTAGTATTAATATATATCAACCATATAAGAATGAAATATTTCAAGGGTATCATTACTTAACATATCCATAACATATCTAAATTACATAAGACATAAAGACATCAATATATGAAAATAGGAAAATCTTTTTATAACTCATATCCATCCTTATGCCTTCACAAGCCCATCCTTGTCCTTTCACATCAATGTTATCCCTTACAAGGATTTATTGGATCCAATGTTCAAATACCATCCATCTCATATCTCTCGATCACATTTCACATGAATTTTACACATTGAACCTCAGTTATAGCTCATAACTTAATTTCAATAACATACATGCCTCTTTACATGGCTACATAACTTAATTCATCTTATTAAAAATATAACAATTAAATGCACAATATAATTTATACATTAAAATACTAGCTTGCTTTTTTATGTGGCCATAAATCATGTATTTAATCTTAATTCAACACCTAATGGCTTAACTTAGTGTTACAAGGCACTAGAATATACCTTGACCCCTTTAATATCATGATATCATAGGTTTAAATAACTATTTACTTGACTATCATTACTATAGAATTACCTTTTAATGTCATTGTATTTACAATAGTTAACAAGAAAATTATATGATGGCATGTTAGCATTTTTGTAAATAAGTTCAACTTATAATGTTAGCTTAAATAAGAAGACAACATTATAAAGCCTAATTGTCTAAGAGGAGAGAAAGGTTAGGCAAAGGTAAACTTAAGATGATGGTTATATAATAAACTAACTTTTAAATGTTATTTACCATTGTGTTATTGGAAACTATTCATTCACAACTTCAATTTTTTAATTAATTATTGATGTATAATGTCCTATACTACCTATAATTTAAGTTAAGAATTTCTTTTTCTTTTTATTCCTTTTTTCATTTAGATTTTTATTCCATAGTTTCTTTTTCACTCCATTTTATTTAGATGGTATAAAAGGATAATACAATATCAATGTTGCTTGATCATCAACTATAAAGATGCAAGTCATTACTCTTAGACATAATTATTTGAAAGTCTTGCATTATTCATAGAGATGCAAGTCATTACTCTTGGATATAATTATTTGCAAGTCTTTCATTATTCATATGAGAATTCTTGTAGCAAGAAAGAGTATGTATACATGGGTTCATTAATAAGGAAATTTTAGTTGCAAGTTTTGTTTCATTCATATAAAGACATGCTTTTATTGAAATTCAACATGGATATGAAAGCAACGGAAAGGAACTACTTCATGGATACTATGTGGATACTGATGATAGCTTTTCTTCAAAGTCACAAGATCAAATGATTAATTGTAATATTGTTATGCAATGTTTACCAGTTAATATTGACAATATTGTTAGAACAAGGATTTGAAATTGTATATATTTTTTAAAAAATGTAAAGATGCAAATGTTGTACAATATAAAAAAAAAGAAATAAATCATGTTGATTATTTATTATAAAATCAATTTGGTTATAATTGGGAAAATATGACATCATTTATTTCACTAAACTAATATATAAAGGTACAACACCTATTACCTAATTCTAATAAATGGTGGCAATAAGCATTTAGGTATATGACATTAACTTTTTTTAATAATTGACATATAAAAAGTGGGCTTTTTCTCCATCTACAATAGATATCTATATATGACATTAGCTTTTTTTTTTAATTGACAACAAAAAGTTGGTAGGCTAAATATAACCTATTTCAATCATTATGATGGACCATTAATAGTTTATACATCATAGGGTTTATCAATAGTTTACATGTGATGGTTCGTCAATGATTTGTTCTTGTCCTATAAATAGGGCTTTTCTTGCATATTTGAAACAAACCAATGATCTATCAAAATAACTTTTTTTGAGATGCTTGAGTGCTTCATTTGTTATAAGCATTTGATTGTTCCTATGTTTCAATGCAAGAATCAACATGTAGATTGCTATATATGGTGTGTCAAACTTTGATGCATGTAAAGCAAATAACACTATTTTTTCATTGAAAAATAAGAATACTCAAATACTTAAAAAAAGGGAAATCAAGCCCCTCAAGGTTAATGGATATAAAATTACTATGTCAAACTTTAATGGATTACAATGTCATGATTCAATTGTTTTGAGAAGAAATAGCATCTCTAGCCTTGCATTGATAGGCTACAATAAAATGCAAGATTTAAGATGTTGCATTTTCTAACTATAAATTATCATCAATTTACAACCATCTACATCATCAAACTCAAAAGCTCTCAAGTAATATAAAAAAATTACATGAAGGTATATCTCACTTTTTCTTTTCATTTAAATTTTTTATTTATTGTAAATTATAGTTTCTTATTTGTTAGATTATTTGATCTATTAGTATTTATATCTATGTAATTGTATAAGAAAAACATTTTATTTTAAGAGGTTTTTGCATTTCTTGTTATTACTCTTTATATATGTATAATTGTAAGACATACATGATTATTCAATGCCAAAAAAAAAATTAACACTACCGACTAGCAAAATTATAAAGTATTTTTTTAAACATATTTATAAACTAAATGTTTTGGTATATGATATCAATTTTTTATTTAATAACTGACATTTAAATCTTTATAGTTGAATGACATCATTCTACTATATACATTAATTTTTTCTTAGAAATCGATGTGTAATATTAAAATGGTTTAACATAAGGCATGAGATGAAAAAAAAAAGTGAAGCCATGACACCTTTTACAAATTTCATCATGAAACTTTTTCAATTGTAAATTGATTCTCTCTCTATCAAGCTATGTTCACATTTCAACCTTAAAATGATTTTCATCAATTTTTATGTTTATGATAACAATTGATTTGTAGTACTTAAAATTTGTTAGATCATTAGTAAATTTATGAGTTGTACATTTCCTAGAAAAGTACAAAAATATAAATGTAAGAACTTTTTTAACTTTCATGTTTTTTCTTGTAGCTTACTTTCTAATTTCAAAATCAACCATGTTTTATTGCTTTTAATTTTCATATAGGTTACAAAGGTAAGAAACTTGATTTGACTCTTTTTCTTTTAATGTTTAGTGGTATTATTTACTATTTATTTATATAAAATGTGAAATATTATATATCAAATTTTAATGAATATTCATTGGATTTATAGATATTGGAATCAAGATAGTTATTTTTAGGAGTACCAACTCACATATTTACTAATGAGTATTGAACATAAACTTTTACCATTTTTACTCTTTTCTTATAGCCTTTAAAACAATTAAAACTAGGATTTTGAAGTGCTATTGGGGATGTTAGGGAGTTAAAAGGGACCATACAAGGAAGAACTATGAAAAAGGGCATATTAGAAGGGAGGATCTACGAGAAGGGCCTAGGTAAAAAGCAAAAGTGTGGGTAGGTTAAGTGAAAGCCACACCTCATCAATTATTTATAAAATTGTAGCTAAATATTATTATTTCAACATTATAGTTGTAGAATACAAAGATGATTATTATTTATATAAAATTGATGTTATTATGCATTTTTTTCACATTAGTGGCTAATTAATGTAGAACAATCTAAGATATAATGATGTCCAAATGGTTTGACGCAATAGGTTTTAGACTTAACTAATATCAAAAAGTATGACAACTATTACTTACTTTGAAAAGCTTGACACATAAGACATCGCTCTTAAGTTAATAACTAAGATCTTTTATTTCTCATACTTACTATAAATTGTGCTCTGACTCTTTTTTTTTTTTGTGCTTATGTTTGAATAATTTTGAGAAATTACTTTCAATTTTGTAGAAGTATCCTATCCTAGACTTTAAAATTTCCTACCATCTAATATTTGAGATAGGGTAGAAGACATTAGACTTTAGGATGGGATGCTTCTATGGTTCATTATTGCTCTCTAATATTCCAACAATGTCTTCCATATGAAACACTTCTGATATCTCATTCTCCAATATTTTGGCAATCTTCCACTTTCATGTCAAAGTTTATTTATGGAAGAACTAAATTACTTCTTCCATTTATACTCTCATGATTTAAATGAAGAAAGTTAATCAATAATATGAATTCCCATTAAGGGTGATGAATTTGATACATATGGTTGAAAAATTTATGTACTAATGTGAACATTTATTTTTTAGAATTGATGATTTAGTGTAGTTTTTGTAAAGGTTATTTTATAAAACACATAATGATTTAGACTAAAAATAAAATCATAATATAATTTTGCAAAAGTTCATTAATGATCTAGTGTAGTTATTTTACATATAATTCATTTTCTAGAATACAATGGAGTGTAATGATTTTGAAAGAATAAAATGTCAGAATAAACTTGTAGAAATGTTTTCCTCTATTAGTCAATCTAATTGTACTTTGATTAATAAAATATACCAAATAGGAGACAATACAACATAAATAAACTTTTGTACAAATTCATAATTTGATTGTAGATATCATAACAAATAAAAAAATTTCAAAACTATAAGTTGTCAATATTTAACAAAATTAAAGTTTAAAAATAGCCCAAACATCGTTGTTAAGAAGGTGCAAGTTTTAATATGTTAGTGTAAAAATTAACTAACATCTAACTTTATTGCATTTACAATGTTTGAGCAAATAACAAAACTTAATATGTCAATTGTTTATGAAACTATTTTTAGAAAGGCATTTCAAAAGTATTTTTAAGAAATGTGAAGCAATTAAACATTAGTTTTAGAATTAACAAATGTCTAAAGTTATACATTAAACATCAATTTAGGTTTCATAACCAACATCTAATGTTATGGATGCTACTTATAAATTTCCCCTCATAGTTTTCATTTTAAACATCTTAATGATGTCTTTATCACCATTATCTAACTCTATAATTTGGTTTAAACTTGATGACAGCACTCCTTCCATCTCATTTATCTACAAATTCAGAAATATTATGAATATTCCTGAAGGACTTGCCTCCCACTTATAATGAGATGGAATCCTTTTTACATGAGCAAACCCTCCCTCCATATCAATATAATATAAGAGATCCTAGTTCTTTAATTTTTCTTTCCATATATATATATATTTATACATCATGTAAAATTGAGTTTTAGTTATGGATTACATATGTATGTAATGATTTGCAAAGAAATAAAATCATAACATAAATTTGTAGAATTATTTCTCTTTGCTTATCCATCTGTGCTTTCATAAGAAGGTGTTAAAATTGTATAATTAAACATTTGGATAAACATAACTTTCTATTTACAAATTTAACCTTAAACATCAGTTGTATATGACTATAGTGTTAGTTGCTTACATAATAGACATCTAAAGATATTGTAATGATCTCTGTTGATGAAATGGCAAAGAAAAAAATGTTGATTTTTCAATCGAATGATTGATAAAATTATGGTAGTTATGAATTTATAAGGAAAATTCAAAATCCCTAAAGACATTTATTGAATGGTATTTATGAGATTATATGAAACCATGAAAAATTAACAGCATTAGTTTCTTTAAATGATTGTCATTTAAGGTTAATTCAATTATTATGATTGCTCATGTCAAAAGTTTACACTTTGGTGAGGTATTTGTCAAATGTCATAAGGTATGTTAATTATCACTTTGTTAGGAACTAGTTAAGCTCAAGACATTGATTTATGATAGTATATTAATAATTATCATCTAAGGTTTGCCTATCACTTATAAATATCATTCTCTTTAGCATATTGAAACAAATTAACAGTACATAAAAAAAGGGATATCTAATTTTCATTGTATAGGCCATAATATTTTAAATTACTAAGTTATTGAAAGAGTTCTAAAATCAGTTAAAGCTATACTTCAATCATAAACATAAGTATTCTACAAGGTATTTGGAAGGACTCTGGCCTAGAGTCCTTTTAAATGCTTTGTAAAACTCTCTTGCTTGCTTTGGAATTTTGAGTAGAAGTCCTTGGAAAGAACCTTAAGAGATTTTATAACTTTCCTAATCTCAAAAGCGATCTATGTTAGTCTATATTGAGAAAATACAAAGATAGTTGCAAAGTGATAATAAATTGTAGTGAGAAGAAGTATGCCTATTATTGAATTGATATATAGTTATGTTCATTACATAAATGGTGATGTTGCTTCTTTTAACTATAATTTATCACTAATTTGTAACTATTTACATCCTTCAAATTAGGAACCCTTAAGCAATCTGAAGAAAACACAAGTAAAGGATACCTACTTTTTCATTTCATTTGTATAAGGAGCAATATAAAGAAATTATGAGTAAATGATAATATGTAATATATCTTTTAAGTGTTTGCTTATTGAAATTGAAAAGTCTATCATTCGTTGTAGATAATAATTTTTTTGTTATATATGTTGATGTATTAATGTGCAAATAAATAAAATGCTAGAATATATTTTCATAATAAATTGTCTCCTTTCTCATTTGTTTCATTTACATTCATTTTATTGTTATTTATGTCATTTAATTGTATAAAAAGTGCTTATTACTATAAAATTTAATTATATGATGGTTAATAAATGTCAATCTCAAGAAAAACCAATGTCTATATTAATATATGTCATTTTTTGAAATTATGAAGACAAATATGATGATAGTTTCTAAAATAATTTATGTCTATATTTACTTGAAAACACTATAACAATTTCTAGGGAAACATTAGATAATGTTTAATTTAAAAATCGATGTCTATAGTTGTATAATGGCATTGTTGAAATTTTCATGTGAACTTAAGATGATAGTTGAATAAAAACCTAATGTCATTTTATTATGGTCAAAATGTTTGAAAATAGTTCATATATTATGACATTAGCCATATTTACAATTTACATCAAAAGTGAATGCAAATTGTTACATTTAAAAGTGGAAAAACACTTACAACTGATTTCGAAAACAATTGATGAAGGAATGAATTGCTTAATGATATTTTTGTAAATATTATCTTAACTTTATATGTTTGTTTTCTATTAGTTCAACATTGTTTATGAATGACATCAATTTTCTAGTAAGAAATTGACTTATAATTGCTTTGTTTGCATAACTTGCTTTTACTCCTCTATTTTGAATTACTTTTATTTTATGAAAGCCACTTCTCTAGCATCACCTCTATATCAAAATTTCCTTGATGAGTCCAAAAGTATAATTACATCTCTTATGCACTTGAAGATTGTTTCATGGTCATTCTAGTCATCCTAACAAAATTTTCAATTATGTTTTCCTCTATTACTTTTATTATATTTTTTGCATATCAAGTGATTAAATATGATTTTGTCTAATTTTGATGTTTATATATCCACATAGTGACATTATGAGAGCTTTATTCATTGCTAATTTTAGGATTATACTATATGTTATGTTTGTGATCCTTTTAGGGTTCAATCATACTCATGGTATATGATTATATTATGCTCTATGTGGTGGTGATGTCCTTACCATTTTTACTTATCACTTTTACCATTACATGCTATTATATCTTTTTAGGATGTTAGGTTTATGATATATTTCATTGATTCTAATCTACTTCATACTTATGTAAAGTAATGAAGGAGTCTATGGTGATTGATGTAATCTTAATTTAGTTACTTGCATGCAAGTTATGTGTTTTATCATTCAACTTAGTGTCACACTTTTCATGAAGACTAATCTTATATTTCTTACTTTGTTCATCATTCAGTAATGTTAACTAGAACTATATTATGTATACATGATTAACACTATTTTTCTCAACAAATCCAAAATATGGATCATTCTTAAGAGAAAACTACCCCTATTAATAGAAACACAAGGGGTCTTACTACCTCAAAGGTCATTACTACATCACAGAATAAGGGTGAGAGATCACTTGTTGAGCTCAATGAGAAATGATAGCCTAATGGAGAAAACAATGACCAATTTCTCATTTTTGTTGAAGTGATTATTTAATCTAAAGTATCAATAGTTATTCCTTATTGAAGGCAAGTACCCAAGGGATTAAAGGGTAATATTTGTATGTGAAAAACTATATTTATAACAGACTTACAAATAATTTGATCTTTTATATGTTTTTTTCTTATAGAAATCCTTTGATATTTTGGGCCACATGTTCATGTATAGCAAAGTACTGCAACATGCGACAACCCTATGGAAGGACTTATGTCAACTTTGAGATAGGAATACATTAATCTTGAGACCATAACAAAAGCTAATTTAATGCAATGATGGAACTACCATCACTAGGAATCATGGAAGAAGTTCCAAAAATAATGCATGTATAAGTATTTCAAGGTAAAACTTTTACCTTTTATCACCTAGTTCATTTCAATTTTTTATTTATATATCACTTGTACTAGTGAACTAATATGTTTTCTAGTCAATAGGCATTAAGTAAGGTCAACTAGGAGAAGTGGAAAAATATTATATATCGACATATACTCTCTCATAAAGGCTAAAAAAAGTTAAAGAAGGACTTGTTAATTGAGAACCATGCCAAAGCTAAGGAAGGTGAGGACATTAGTGAGAGATCTTCTATTTCTTCTATACAATTATAGAAGTAAAGGAGACTAAAGAAGCAAGAGCAATATACAACCCTAAAGATTCAATTCATTGCAAGAAAGATTGTAAGTAATAAAATTCATACTAGAATGTGTCATTTGATTTTAAACTTTACATTTCAATCAAGTTATTATTAATTATCTAGTTATCTTTGTTGATTGCTATAAGACATTCTCATGCAACAAGCCTTCTAAGATGACTTTAGCTAAATAGGAAGCATGGCATCTTACCATAACTTTAAGGACTAAAGAACTTGCTAAACATATTTAGAACACCAAATGTGGTGTTAGCCATAAAGAGTTATTTGACTAAGTAGGGTGCTATTTAGTGGCATAATAGTCGATTGATTTAGTGCAAATGGAAATAAAGGTCACTAATGATGTCACACAAAAATGCAATGAAAACTTTTTGACAAAGTTGCAATAAGCAATGGAGCAACACTTGTAAGTGTAATGGCAAATGTAGCAATAGTAGGAGAAGTTGTACATCTTCTAGAAGCAAGTAACTAGCTAGCTTGTCATAACTCCAAGTTTTGTAGCATTTGTCCAATTGCCCATTATTCCTATAGATAAGGTGCCTCTCGATGCCTTGCCAGCTGAATGATCTCTTGATTGGAGTAGTATACCAACCTTTCTTGCAATTGGTGAGGAGGATGTATTAACACTTAAAGCACTAGCCACTATAGTTAAAGAAATGTTGAAGATTGTACCCAAGGTAAATGCAACTTAACCTTCAAACTTTTCCATATATGTCTATGGTGCTACTACATGATCCAACTTAAAAAAACTTTTCCATATGTCTATGCTATTACTCCATAAAAAAATAAACACTAAAGACCATACCCTAAAACTTTTTCATCTTTATCAACCTAGTTCAAAGTACTACTCCATGATCTAACTATTGAAGTTAATTTTCAATAAAAAAATTAAGAATTTTATAACAGAGATGACTAGGGTGCATCACTATGCAATGGTGTACTAGTATACTATTAGGTCTAACCATTAATTTGTCATCATATAATGTGTGAAATTTGACCTTAGGAAAATATAAGCTTAATATTTAATAAGATCTGATAGTGTACTTGTACACTACTACATTAGTGGTATACTATAGTTTCTCCCTTTAATAATCTCCAAGATCATAAAATTATGTAACATAGCACAATTTAATAACAAAATAATTTATAAAATTGGATGGATGAGAATCATAAATACATTGAATCAATTTCAAGATGAATCTTTAATTTAATACCTTTAATTAACAAGATACACCTTAATCTAAAAAAATTAAAAACAAAAGGATAGTAAGAGAATGTCACTCCTTCCATTAAAACCTTAGTGCACATTCTCTTTATGGAGAGAATATCTTTTTTGCATTGTACAAAGTGTACCACTTTTTTTGAAAGTGTATCCCACAAAGGAGATAATACATGATCTAAAAGGTCATCAATCTTCAAGAAAGGTATATCTTACTATTATTTTCCTAGATACTTTTTGTAAAAGGATTTCCTTGCATTACTATTGCCTTTGGTAAAGGTTATCTTTCCTCTATCTCATAATTGATAGCATAGACAAGTTTCCAATATGTTGAAAAATTGATGAAATCATGTGATGGGAAATAAAATATGCAAAGTGCACCACTCATTTCAAAAGCATATTAAAGGAAACAATAAACAACCTAAATAGCCATTGATTTACAAAAAGGAGTAACAACAACCCCTAAAAATTCTTAGAAACAAAATGTGCAAGACATACTATAGATTATTTAAGCATATACATATAGATCGATAATTGATGGTCACTAAACATCACTATTCAATAGGCTGTCTATTATTCAATAGGTTAGATTGGTAATAATCAATAATTTAGACATTGCTACTTGGTGGGTTTCACATTATTTGATGGGTTAGATGAATAATAATCGATTGCTTAGGCATTACTTCTTGGTGAGCTCCTCTTTAATCGATGGGTTAACATATATTAGCAATCATTAGTCACTTAAAGTTCAATATATGGCAGGCTTCCAATTAATCAATGGATAATAAAAATCTAGAATATTTAGATAGTCAAAAAAGCTAATAAGATAATATGATCATATATTAAAGAGAGCATTCTCAAGAAGACCAATCAAATAATATGGCCACAAAGACTAATCAAATAGTACAATTAGGGAAATTGATTAGCATAGTAGTTTATAAGGTTAGAAAGATCAACTAGATTATTTATGTATCATTAGGTTGTATAGTTAAGATATCATATTAGATTCTAAATGGATGCAAGACTCTATTCAATTAAAAGTGAAGGAATTAGTGTGGTAATCCATTTTTTCAAAAGTTTTGAAAAGGAGCTATAGTGATGAAAATTCTAGAATTTTCTTCTCTCATACAAAAGAACATCAATCTTTATGACTAGCATTGACAAATCATAATTTATTCAAGTATCTTCATTCTAATAAGTGTTGTTCCATATATAGATTATTAAATTTGAGTGATAATGGTTTAGATCATTAGATATGTGTATTAGAAACATTCATTTAAGTCTAGTTCATCAACTTTAAAGGGAGTTAATGATAAATACTAATTGTTTAGAGATAATTACTACCTAACTACATTCAATCATCTTATTCACAAGATAACTCTTATATAAGGTATACATTGCACCTTACCACTGATATTATTCTCTATTTACTACATATTACAAAATTAAGCATTGGAGGAACTATGGTGGGCTCCCATTTGCACTGTTTGATAGTATGTTCATGTTTTCTGGGTACTTTGAAGAGAAGAATATTTCTTAAAGTTATAAATTTGGCATAAAAAAATATGATGATGCAAAATCATTTTAATTTTGTAACAATGACATAGTATTGCTGGAAAATATTAACTTTGTTTAACATTTATTTTTTGAAAAATTAATTTGATTCAAATTATATAGACTTAACAAAATGAAAATATCGATGCAAAATTTTATTAACAATACTTTTGTGTTTTGTAGTAATGTTGGATATGTCGTACTCAAAACATGTCAAATCTATTTGTAAAAAGTGTGTAAGTTTTTCTTTTGCGTGATTAACTCATGTTGTTGTAATAAAACATCACGAGACAAGTGAGACCATTTTATTTGGTGTTATAATGTAGGCAAATTCTACTCTGCCTAATTTTATTTTTGGCGTATAACAACCTTTAATGATATATCAATTCGTACACTTTTATAATATAGGTTTATGATATATCCACTGTAGATTTAATTAAATCTATTACTATTACTATTGTAGCAGATAATTAAAGTTGTAATTTTTTGTTTAACCATTAGGCTGTATACAAATTTATATTTACGAAAACACTACTTTGCATTATATTATACTCATGATTAATTTAATCATCAATCCTTATAAAAATTTATATTATCTAAATTACATATTTTCTATAATAGTGAATATCTTAGGTCAAAATATACAATTCTTTTTTCTCATTGTATCTATTCATAGAATTTTCATATATATATATATATATTGTTCTTCAACGTTTCAACGCAAAGTGAAGAAGTCTTTTTGCTCCAAGAGGTTTCTTTAGCTTTTGGTAAGTATCCAATTTTCAAAAAGGATGAAGTTGTTATGATTTTCCATAGGCTAGATATTTTATTTACTTTCTTAACTCCAAATTAATATTTTTTAAATTGTGATAGAATGTATTAATTTTTAATTTTTTAATTAAATTCTTATTAACCTATTAGAATTAATGTGGGATTTGTCATTAAAACAAATGGCGACATATTATTGATATTAAAATAAGGGCAGTACTACCTCTCAAAAGTAAAATGATTTTGGTATAGAATCCCCAATAATATAATCACAATATATGGAAGGGAAATTATTTTGATAGCATGTACTAATTCCTATTAAGTAAGGAAGAGAGAGGAAATACTCGAATCCAATATTGCAGACTATATTGGTGGCAAGGATATTTCTTAATCCAATTGCAAAGCTCAATAAACATGGAATGTTAAAGAAAAAAAATGACTATCATTCAAATGGTATTTTGACTCTTGTCAAAATTCCTCCATCTGTCATTGATATTCCATGATGCACTAAGCCACTAATCATTAAGTTTCTACTTCATGGAGTACTCATATATTTTAATACGAACTAATCTAGAGAATTTATTTTGTGCGAATAGTCATAATTATTTTATAATCACTAGATTTACATGGGACTTGTGGTTCATTTTTTTTTCCATAAATGGGAATTATGTTATACATGATGATGATATGTAAGGGAAAATTAATTTAAAATTTGATAATGTAATAGAGTACTCTTTTTGTTATATTAGTGATATATATGATTCTATTCTATAATTGACGAGAAAAATCATGGTTACAAATTTCTTTTGACAACTGATTCCCAAGGTTATTCGAAAGAAAAAAAATCTAAGATGCATCCGATGTGGGAAGCAAACCATTCCGTATTGACAATCAAATTAGTATTTAACAACTGTCAATGATTAAATTAATATTTGGGATTCGGTGATGTGTAATTAGAGAAGAAATTAGAATTTTCATTATGTTTAATTATAAAAAGTTCAGTATTTGGATGTGGTTTAATTAAGCAAAAATCAGTAATTAATATTATCCACACCTGTCAAAGAAGCACGTGAACTATGATTTCTTTAAGCCTCCGACTGATTGCGATTGAAAAGATTTATTCAAAGAAGATCAATGGGAGTTATTGATCTTAAATTGAATTTATTAATTTCTAAATATTTCATATGGATGGGATTTGTTGTTATAATAAGACATGGCTTTTAATTATTTCATGTAAATATATGATTTCATATGATTCAATTTGTATAATTATAAGTATTCAACTTTATCAATGAAAAAAAAATCAACCATTTTATTTTATTAATTTTTTGTATTTATAGAAGCATAAATTTTGACAACTACTAAATTAATTTAGTATATTGCTACAAAGCTTTGCATGAATAGCGATTATAATTTAAAATTTTGACTTTATTTTAATCGGATATAGTCATTAATTGACAGTTCATAAAAAGTGTCAAGGATCAAGGAATTACATATATGTGATTAATTTTGGTAATCAATTATTCAACTTTTTTTAAGAAAAATATTCTATCCAGTCTATTAATGAGTAGTTGGGTAAACTTAGACAAATTGTGCATGGTCAATTTTTTTCCTTTTTGCAATATATGTAATCAAGAATTGTTAGCTGGAGAATGGTTTATATATAAATTAAATTGATATTTAAGTTATAAATAATTTCATCAAATTTCTTCTGTATTTAATTGTTATGTTTAGAATAATATATCGTAATATATAATAAAGTGTAAAGTTCTAAATTAGTAATCAAAAGATTAGAGATACAACAAATTATAATTGAAAAATATTTTAATATTAATCTATAAAAATTTAAATCAATTTAATATTACTATTACAAAATTCTATTTAAATAATCATTTTTTCATGAAATCTTGACATTGTTTAAGTTCATTATTTGAAATAATAACATAAATTAACCTGAGAGTTCGTAAAAAAGTGTCAAAAGTTAAGGAAATTACACATATATAACTAATTTTGGTAATTAGTTATTCAGTTTTATTTTAAATATTATATCTAAAATATTCATGAGTAGCTGGCTACATGACAATTAAAGTGGTGTAAATAAATAATTAAGTGAGACTATTGCTTCAGAGTTACAATTTAGTAATAAATGAATTATTCTTATATTTATGATTGACTTTTAATTAATTATTTGATTTTATTTTAAATATTGTATTTAATCTATTTATGAGTGGTTGTTTAAGCTTGCATAAATTAAGCAAACGAATTTTTTTTAATATATCAAATTATTATATGCCCAATTGGAGAATGATTTAAATTTAATTTTGATAATTGTTTTATTGACAATTAATTTCATTTAATTTTTTCTATATGTTAATTACTATACGTAGAAAAATGTAACGCAATGTATAATGTAGAGTAAACTATAAAATATTAAAATTAGCTTTTAATCTATCAATAAAAAGTAAAGGATAATATTGAATGTAAGATTTTGAAAAAAAAAAATCTACTTCGGTCACAGATGACAGATATTTACAATTTTTTGTTAATATATTGACAATGGGAAGTAGGGTGAATTCCCGCATACTGCACCCAATTCACCTAATGATTTTCGTATATTTGCAAATTGTATTAAACTGCAACGGACTAAATAAATATAGTTTCCTTATATCCTCCCAATTATTCTCTAAACAAAATCTGGTATTATAATTATATGTTCCAAATGATGTTTCTCTTTGATACGATGTTTACTCAAATAAATGATTTATAGAACTAGAAGGCCTAAAAATTTCATTTGGCTCCGAAATCTCAACTATTTACTTCAAATTAATTGGATGTCACAGAGTTTGCATTTAATTTTGAAAGTGCTTTAATGTCCCTAAGTGGAACACATACTAACAATTATGAGTGTTTGTCCTGTCCTTCTTGCTAGAATTTTGTATGGAAGCTTTACAAATTCTTATCACATCCTTACTTCTATCAGTTCTATGGACGTAACTGGCTTAGGTTACGTGCCCAAAGTTCGTCTGAATTTATACACATTAAATTTATACAAAATAAATCACTTTATTCAATAAAAATTCAAAAGTTTTACAGTAATAATTTTGAACTTTAAGAAATAATGCTCGCATTTTAATAGTACAACAGCAATTGATATCATTTTAGGAGGTTTGCTCTCCATTATATCTGGGGTTCGAAGATGTTGTATGTATACTCTAAATGAATTATTATTTCTATCATTACAAAAAAAAATTCCAAAAAAAAAACTGTTTGTACACACTGAGTTTGAAACCATAAAACAGCAAAATTAAAATTCAGAGTTTCAAAGTAGCATAAAATCAAAAATATAAAAACTGCCTGTAATAAACTACAATCTGCACACTGAGATCTTAGAAATAAGTTATTCACGGCGGTTGAAATATTCTCTGCAAAAATTGAGAACGGAATGAATACAGTCACTCAAAGTTTTCACTTCTCATCTTTGTGTGTAAAATGCCTTGCATTTGCATTATCTGAATTGATTTTTTTGGGTAAAATTCTAAAGATTCTTTGTTTTTTTGTATATTTCTACAAAAATTGTAATTTTACTATAGGAAGGAATTTCTCAAAATTTTTGTGATACAACTTCTGTTGATGGGTTGTAATTAAGTATAAAATGTTATAAAGTTACATTTTTCTTTAAAAAATATTTAATTGTATATATAATGTTTGAAATTTTATTAAAAATTATTTTTTCAGAGAAAATTTTCTTTAGAAAAATGTCATTTGTTAGTATATAGATAAAAGAGCACCATGTGTGTCTATATCTTATCATTAAAAAAAAAATGATACTTATAGTAGTCGAGGAAAATAACTTCTTTTAAAAAAGAAAAAGTCATCTTTCACTAAATTCTTTATATTTAACATTGAACATATAAATTATTTCTTCTATTTTAATTTTTTATAATTATATTCCTATACATTTTTTTTGGGTAAAAAAAGAAGAAGCCTTGAAATTAAAATCGTCAGTGAGTTAAGTAAAAAAAAGAAGGCGAAACTATAGATAAATAAAATATAATTATTCTTTTTATTAATAACAAGCTCGCATGGTCTAATGTCACTTACTTCATTTAATATTGTAAAAATTACAACTATCCGACTAACCATCAACCCAAGCAATGGATAAGACATATTCATTTTATTTATATTATCTCAAAATTTATTAGAAGAATATTAATTTAATATATGCTTCTTCCTCGTTTCAATAAAATATGAAATAAAGAGAAAGAAAAATAACATATTAGTAATTAATACTAATAAATATGAAAAGAGCTTATAAGATTTGTGTGAATTCTTATAGGAGCTTGTACATTTGGATGGTTAAGTGCAACATCTGGCCATTGATTGGTATGAATGACTTGATGCAACATCTGGCCATTGATTAGTATGAACCTTAAAAACACATAAAAGGACTCATGCACTTAGGCTGGATGCAACAACTACAATTGTAGTTGCAACACTGGATCTAAATATAATTTTATTAAATTAAAAATAGAAATAAAATATTAAATGAGATTTTATTATTAATTGTGTTATTAAATGTATGAGCAAAATATTAAATGAAATTCCAATACGAATCTTAAATGTAATTAGTTGAAGACTATAAATTATAGTTTAACCATCGCCCATATAGTAATTAGCATTTGCAAATCACATAGTTACTTACAATTACATTACATGATATTGACATATCAACTTAAAATTGAAAAATACAAAAAAATAACACATTTCTGATGTATGCAATCATCAACAACAATAATGGTAGTAGTAATGATAATAATAAAATAAATTTTAAAATATATTAACAAATTTACATCATAACATGACATTAACACCAATATTTTAAGAAGATTATATGTTGATAATATGATTAAAATATAGAACAATGTAAATTAATCAAAATTGAATTTTGAGCATACTTGATATATAATCTGATGAAGTCATGATCAATTTAGATGATGATAATTAGTAAAGTTTTGCAACCTACTTCACTCCTTGATTATTTAGAGAAGAAAAGAGATATAGAGATTTTATAGGAGTGGTAATCCCTTATTGTTCTGAATGACAATCTCATCTCTTTATATATGGTCAAACTTATTATAAAAAACTATTGACTACTTAAGAGTTGTAGATTAGGACCTTTACCCATGTAAACTTATGTATGATTCAACCTATCATGGACCACATATATTCAATCAAGGCTCAATTTGTTCTAGGCTTATTGTTAAACATAGAAACTAATTGCTTAAAATATTCTAATAAATAATTAATGCTAATCCATTTATATATTTAAAAATTATTATTTTAATATAACAATCTTCTACTTGGGTAGCATTAATTAATTACATGGAATATTTTGAAATAACAAAGTTTAAATAACAATAAGTAATCAGTGTATATTAAGCCATAAAGACAATTCAGAGAATGAAAGCCATACAAAATTCTTGAATCTAATATGGAGATAAGTGATGTTAAATATATAATAACATAATGTTTCATAGTTTGAAAGGAATGAAATATAAAGTTAGTTTTTTTTATCACAATTCAAAAGAGAAACAACTCAAAATCATTGAATCTAATAAAGAAACAAATGATATATATAAAACACATCACCAATATTTCAATATCTAAATTGAGCAATGATTACATAAGTGGTCTCGAGATGATAACAAGAAAAGGAAAAGCATATCTTAAACTCCCACTAAACTAAGGCTTCATTAAAATATTTAACAAAACCCATATGAGCTACATGATTCTTAAATACTCCTACAAGTAAGCCTTTAAGTTAACAAATTTGCCTAGCATATCTCCATAGGGATGTGTTTAATGTGAGTCTGAGATACAACAATCTTTTCTTTAACAAATAGGAGTTTAACATCAAAATATTTAGTAGTGATTAAAATTCTTGTAATTCTAAGAGAAGTACATAGTAGAAGAATTATCATAAAAAATTGTTAGAAGTCATGATATAGAGTTAACCAAATGCATGATAGATATTAACTTCCTCAAGCCATACAACCTGACAAGTGGCCTCATAACATGCGATATACTCTATTTCCATAGTTAAGGTAGCTATGAGTGTCTGTTTGATACTTTTCCATGGAACAACTCCTCTAGATATCATAAAGATGTATCTACAAGTTAACTTATGATCATCTATATAAAAGGCATAATCCAAATCTAAATATAACCTCAAGTGATTCAGATCTCCTATAAATCAACATGTGATTCTTAGTACCTTGAAGAT
The DNA here is from genome assembly GCA_020226215.1 of Sindora glabra. NCBI lineage: Eukaryota > Viridiplantae > Streptophyta > Magnoliopsida > Fabales > Fabaceae > Sindora > Sindora glabra. Next base: position 47,397,711 of record CM035235.1, on the reverse strand, counting down.
GCCTCATTACCCTCTTGGCTACTTTCCAATGATCTATCCTAAGATTACTCAAGTATCTACCAAGCATGGTAATAGTAAAAGTTATATCTAAACAAGTGCAAACTTGTGCATACATAAGACTATCAATAGCAGAAGCGTAAGAAATTTTATCCATTTCAATCTTTTCAATATTAGTTTGAGGGAGCTGTGAATGGGATAATGTATCACATTTTTAAGTGGACGCTAGATTGGAAGCATAGGTATCCATTTTAAATCTTTTAAGCACCTATTCAATGTAATTAGCTTAAGATAAACCTAAAATGCCATGAGTTCTATCATAATGGATATGAATTCCAAGAAAAAAGGATGCTTCGCCAAAATCCTTCATATCAAAATGGCTTGACAACGTGCATTTTGACTTATCTAGAAAATTGATTAAGTTGCTAGCCTATAAAATATCATCAACATAGAGCACTAAGATGACAAATTGCTCCCATTATATTTCTAATAGATACATTGGTGCAAAGCATTCTCAATGAACCCAAGAGAGGCAATGACCTAATGAAACTTCAAGTACCACTTCTTGGACACTTGTTTTAGTCTATATATTAGTTTACATAGTCTATACAACAAGTGCTCTTTGTTAGGTTTAATAAAACCATCCAGTTGAGTCATGTAAAATTCTTTATACAAGTCCTCATTTAGAAAAGCAGTCTAGACATCCATTTGATGAAGTTCAAGGTCAAACTGTGAAACAAGAGCCATGATAACTTTGAAAGCATCCTTAGTAGACACAGGAGAGAATGTCTTTATATAATCAATGCCTTTTTCTTATTGTAGCCTTTAGTTATGAGTCTAGCTTCATACCTTTCAATTTCACCAGCGATACCCCATTTGGTTTTAAAGACCTATTTATAATCGATTGGTTTGTATCCATCCTATAACTTTGCAAGCTCCTATACATGATTGTGATGCATAAAGGAAATTTCATCATTCAAGCCTTCTACCACTTATAAGAATAGTGACTTGACATTGCTTGTTGAAAAGATATAGGATCTATCCTATTAATATTTCTTGATTCAAATTCCTACAAGTACACGATATAGTCATTTAGTATTGTAGGTCTGCGGACTTTTTGTGATCACCTTAATTCAATGGTTAGCTCATTAACTTATACGACATAAGGTTCTTCATCTATTTGTTTCAGATTTTCAACATTATCACTGCTAGTAGGTGCAGGTGTTAGAACAAGCATAGGCATGAGCAAAATGGTGCGCTCATCATGCAAATTGATAGCCCTAGGTATTGAACTCCTATCATCGAATTCATATTTAAAATAGAATGGCCAATTAGACTCAATGATCCTGGTGGTGTGAGTAGGACAATAAATTCTACAATCTCTGGATATAGTATAGTATCCAATGAAGAATCTGTTGATTATTTTGGAGTTTAATTTCTTCAACTAAGGATGATATGGTTTCACCTCTGCCTTACAACCCTATACTAAAAAATGTTTCAAACTAGGCTTCTTTCCAATAAAGAGTTCATATGGAGTCTTTGGCACTAACTTATTAGGTATTTGATTCAGGATATAGATTGTAGTTTTTAAAGCTTTAACCTATAAGAATTCTAGCAATGAGGAGTGGCTAATCATCTTCTAACCATGTTTATTAGAGTACGATTATGCCTTTTTGCAACCTCATTTTGTTGTGAGGTGTTAGGTATTGTACACTAGGCCTTAATACTATGTTCCTGCAGAAATAAAACAAATGGATTAGGATTTCTACCAATCTCAATACATCTCCTATAATACTCTTCACCCCTATCTGATCTAACACATTTTATGGTCTTACTAGTCTTCAACACAACTACTTCCTTAAAGTTCTTAAAGGCATCTAAAGATTCTAATTTTACATGTATAAGGTCAATCCAACCATATTTGGAATGGTTATGTATAAATGTAATGAAGTATTTAAAACCACCAATAGCTGTGGGTGTAATTAGCCCATATATGTCAGTGTGTATCAGGTCCAAAATATTTTCAAACTTGTGTACCCTTTTGTTTCTAGCTCTAGTAGGAAATTTTCCTTTAATGCAGTCAACACAAGTTTCATAATGTGAGAAACCTAGATTTGACAACACACCTTTCTTAACCAATCTTCTAATCTCTCTCTAGAAATGAAGCCTAAATGTCAATGCCACAAAATGGAAATTTTTTCATTAATTCTAGGATGTTTGTGTCCAATCATAACATTGACAGGTACATCAAAAGATGCAATAAGATAATCATTCAAATTCAAATGATATAAACCATTATGTAAAGTAGCAATACCAACAATAGCAAAATCATAATAAATTGCAATCCTTCCATTTCCTTGCTAAAAGGAATAACCATAATTATCCAAAATAGAACTACAAATCAAATTCCTTCTCATAAAAGGTATATAAATGACATTATTCAAATCCAAAATATGTTCAGAAGATAAATATAAAGAAATTGATCCTATGTATCTAACTTCAACCCTACTTCTAGCTACTCTTAATACAATCTTCTCCCTCTCACTTAGGATCCACTAGTTTTTAAGCCCCTTCCTTCTCACGCTTATTCTTTAGCTTATAGTAATCAGACATGTTATGATCAGGGATTTTACAATAATTGCACTTACCCTTAAATTTCTTTTATGACCTTTTACCCTTTCTAGCACTTTTCATAAATCCAAGCTTCCCATATATTTGTGTCTTTAGTTTCTTTTCTTTCTGATCAGTAGCACTTGACTTACTATTAAAGCCTTAAGACAAGTGATTCGTAGAAGGTGGTTGTGAGTTACTCTTCATGGTCTTTTCTTCTTAAGTTACTATGGAAATCATTTGGTCTATTGACCACTCTGCCTCTTATGAATTGTAAGAAGTTCTCAAATAGATATATTTAGATGGCAATGATTGAAGGACTTTATAGACCAAAGTACTCTCTCCTAGATTAATGCCATATGATCTCAGCTTATTATGATAGTGAACCATCTTCATGATGCGCTCTCTAACACTTGAGACTCCATCATGGAAAGTATTGTCAAGCAAGAAGAGGTAGTAGACCTTTTGAGTCTTGTCAAGCTTCCTAAATTTTCCTCAAACCACTTTCCTGTATTCTACAACAATGTTCTTATCTAGGATACTCTTTCTAATTCCTTTCTTAGTAGTGCACTTGATCACTGTTAGATAAATCCATTTTGACTTATACCACTAGTTATGATAGGTCTTATCTATAACACTAGATTTACGCAATAGATTAGCCAACTTTGGTTCTTTAAGAGCCAAATCTTCCTTAGAAATTGTTAGATACATGTTCAGAAACTCTTTCCATTCATCATAGTTTGTTCTATTAAGAGTCTTTACCATAGATAGTTACTGAAAAGCCGAGACTAATGCTACAAAATTGGAAAATTTTAATTATGCATGCACAACATAATTATAATACAAGATTTCTAATTAAACGAAATTAGTCAAACAATTATATGACAAATTAGCATTAATGAAATTACATATACCATATGATTTGGCTTGTACAAGATTCTACACATGAATGTAATCATCATAGCCATATTGATAAGGTACAAGAAACAATGAAACATTATCAATGTTGCATGCCTATTCAAAGAAGTTCAAATCTTAAAATTACATTAATAATGTCACATCAATAGAGTGTATCCATTATCAATGCAATGTGCTCCTAGACCTCCTTAAAGGATAACATTTTTATGTAAAATAGTCTTATTATAATCCTAATCATCCACTGATGTGAACTGAATAACTTTGGTACTCATATATGTATGAAAATAGCATAATTAAAAGTTCAATAATTTATTAGGCATAGCTGGACATATAACCAGGGAGAATGATTCATCACAAAATTCAAAAATATTATAAAGAATATTCATAAATTTTTATAGGCTAAATTTTCATAAATAAAATGCATTTTCACATAGTATAAATCTTATAAAATTCAAAATAAATATATATTAGCCATAAAAATTCTAGAAAAATAATAAATAAATAAATAGGAAATTAAATTTTAAAGTGACTGGGCCAAAATCTAAGCCAAAACACCCAGCACGCAAGCCAATGTGCCAACACACATGGTAGCCTGTGTGTGGGCCTTGGCTAGAGCTAGGTTGTCTTCAACCTTCAACTCTAGCAGCCTGATTATGGCATTTTTTGCCATTAATGTTGTTCTAGAGCTTTAAAAAATTGCATTTTTATATTGTTCAAATGCAATAAATTTCATCTACTCCATTTTTTAACACTCACTCATGTATTAATTGGAAGAAAATTGTTTTAAAATTGTGCAAACAAGGGTCACAAACTTTCTAAAAAATTCAAGTTTCAACCCATAATAATCACAAGATTTAAATGCAATCCAGTAATAGCATAATATTCTACATATCCATATGAATAGAATACATGATTCAATTGAAAGAAAATTAACATAAATTATCTCGAAATTAAAATTCCCAATTCCTAGAATTTCATATACAAAAAAAGAAAGAAAAAATTATGAATTTATGAATTTTTGTAAGATTAATTAAATTACTCAACCAAATAATATTTAACATTAATCATATTATTAACATTGTTCTAATATCATCTATTAATAATATGATTAAAATATTGAATAATGTAAATTAATTATAATTGAATTTTAAGCGTATTTGATACATAATCTAATGAAACTATGATCGATCTAGATGATGATGATATGTAAAGTTTTACAACCTATTTCATCCCTTAAGTTATTCAAAAATGAAAAGAGATAGAGAGATTTTACAAGAGTGGTAGTCCCTCATTTTTTTGAATGACAATCTCATCTCTCTATATATGATCAAACTTGTGATAAAAAACTACTAACCGCTAAAAGATTGTAGGTTGGGGCTCTACTCATATGGGTTTATATATAATTCAACCTATCACAAATCATGCATATTAAATCAGGAGCCAATTTTTTCCAGGCTTAATGTTAAACATAGAAACTAATTGCTTAAAATATTCCAATAGGTAATTAATGCTAATTCATTTATATATTTAAAAATTATTATTTTAATATAACATTATATTGACACATTACAAAAAAAGTTATATTTAGCAACGAAAACACTATCAATAATGACCCTATAGATCCCCAAAAATAATAAAGAATTAATTAATATAATCAAATCACATCATAACATGAAATTTACACCAATATTCAAGATCAAGTTAGTAATTGGCATTTAATGACATATAATTAGAAAAAGATTTTATGGAAATAACAACATTAGGCTAATGATTTAGAATTTGAATGCTGTTTAAGAAGAAAAGTCCAGTAATATCCACATCATGTCAAAGAAACACGTGAACTATGATCTCTATGAAAACTCCATTGTAATTCAAACGACTTATCCAATGAGTTGCAATGGAAAAAGCTCATCTTCTTTCATATAAACAAGAATTTTATATATAATAAGATCTGATTTCTTAGTTTATTAGTATTTCAACGAAGTAGAATTTGTGGATATACTAAGATATGAACTTGTGTTATTTTCTGTAACAGTAAATTTTGTTCAATTTAGTTTGTATAAATATTCAACACTATCATGGAGAAAAATCAATTTCATTTTCTATTTTACTTTATTACCTCTTTATTTCTATAAAAGTGTGAGAAAGGTATTCAATATGGTAAACCGTGTCGCAAATTATATCTAAATCCAATACATTTATAAATTGTTATTCTATAAAGGAAACATCCTTTGATTTTAGGACAGTCTCGTTGAAAGCTGTGAGAAACAACATGATTTCAAACTATAGTCGCAATTGTAATTATGATTGTGGTTATGATCTTACTACAATTAACAAAATTGCAAGCAAAAAATATGATTAATACTTGTGAAAAATTGCAAATTCCATGTGATCACAATCACAATTTAAATCTGAGAGAGGATGACAATGAATATATATATTGTAGATAGGGTAGGCATGATTTATTGAACAGTTGGAAACCAACAAACCTATCTAAAATATGAAAATTGGCCATCAATCTATTAAAAAGAAAGTAAGGGATAAAATTGAATGTAAGATTTTGTAAAAAAAAAAAAAAAAGATTCATAGAACCAGCTGGATCACGTAAAATTCCATAAAAGACTCCCAAGTGTCAACTATTTAATTTAAATTGAATGTCATGCAGCTGCATTTAACAATAAAGCTGCTTAATGTCACTAAGTGGAACACGTACGGATATTTTCTTTCTTACATTCTCCAGACATCCAGTGTAGGGGGAAAATAATTGGAGCCAAGCTCTTGGGGCAATTAAATCGGAATCAGTGGTATCTTATATACTGGAGATCCACTATACAAAATGGTAGTATTTTTTTATAATAATAAGAGTAGTTAATAATACGTAAAAATTAAAGATTAAACCTTAAATACATAAAAAAAATATTTGAGGAATTTTGGGTGCCACTAGATCAGAATTCTCGACTACACAATGGTAGTATTAAGATGTAATATGTTGGATAATTACTGATATAATATTTTCCATAACTTAAAATATTATTATTTTATTGCATACTAACAATTATGCGTGTCGTGTTTATGCTTTCTATGTCTTTATTTTTGCATAGAGGCTTCATTCAAGTTTGCCGCATGCTTACTTTTGGGGACCTAGCTAACTGGCTTAGGTTAGTCGATGGTGACCACAGAATGTCTGACTTCATACACATTAAATATAAATCATTTTATCCAATTAAAATACGTAAGTTTAACAATAATAATGTTAAACTTCTACTTTCAGAAGAATAATAATTATTGATACTTTGGAGCCTCAAAACAATAAAGTTGAGATTCATGGTTTCAAAATATTATAAAATCACAAATATAATAGCTGCCTGAGATAAACTAGACTCGACTTGGTTGGCGCCACTATACAATTGCACTACAATCTGTATCCTAAAGATTTTAATTACTAATTAGTTTCTTATTTATAGTAATTACTAGCTTCTTAAATCATGCGATGCACGGATTTAATTAAATTAAATTTAATCAATTATTATTTATAATATAAATTTACATTTTTAAATTTTAAATTATAAAGAATTCATATGATTAATTTAAAGTTTATCATTGTATTTATGTCATTTGAATAATTATAAAATTCACATAATTATATTCAACTTAAATAATAAGAGATATTATATTTTTTAAGTCATCACTAATTAATAGAGTCATTGTAATATTGTAATATTATATTAATCAATTATGATTATTTTATTTAGATAGATGCATATATGATCAAATAATATAACAAATGAAATTTAGAAAAATATATAAAAATAACATTAATTTATATAAAATTTAATATATAAATATTAATCCTTTCCTTTTATATAAATGCATATCATGATAGATAATAAAGAGCAAATATTGTCTAATTTATTAAATATAAAAATAAATAAATAAATTATAATTAAATATAATAACAATAATTGGCTTATAACATTAAAATATTAAGACAATTCTATCAATTAGTGATGACTTAAAAAAATATAATATATCTTATTACTTAAGTTGAATACAATTATATGAATTTTATAATTTTTAAAACGATATAAATATAATGATAGATTTTAAATTAACCACTTAAGTGCTTTATAATTTAAATTTTAAAATTTAAATTTATATTACAAATTATTATTAATTAAATTGAATTTAATTAAATACATGCATTGTACGGATTAAAAATTTGTGTGTGTGTATATATATTCAGAGAACTTTTTTATAGATCCACTCTCATTTTTCTATTTTTTTCTCTTTTATCGCTTTTTTATCCTATAATCAAGAATAATATTAATTGCTTGCCCTTATTTTCTTTTTCCTTCCAAGTATCTTCTACATAATGAAGTAGTTTAATTTGCTAAACGTCAAATACAAAATTTATGGTAGGGGGTCTGAATATTCCCATTTTCATAATTGAATTTGCTTTGCATTCAAGATGAGAAGGGAGTCAGCTCGACGTGCAGTTGTTGTTGGTGCTACGGACTGATGCTATTACACTGTGCTGCCATTTGATATGCATCGATTGTTACATTAAATTAGTTTTAACTTGGCTCATTTAATAGAGGAGATGTAGACCGCTCACAAAAGCAATGCCTCAATACGCAAGTGAAAGCCATGGTCATGCGGAAGAGTAGTGTGCTACAACTAAAGTACTGAATTGAGTGTGTGAAAACAACTTGCGCCAATAATTCATGGGCTAGAAAATATTAAAATCCCAAAACTACAATTAATATACAACTAATAGACTAGGAGATTATATCTCTAAAATTTTAAATTTTATAATTAGTACTATTAGTTTCTTATTTTTTCTCTTCATTATAATTATTCATTATTCTATTCATTTATAATACTAAAATATATAAAAAATATTGAAATAGATTATTAAATTTCACTCTAATGATATGAAATACATATTCATTATTTGTTTATATTCTTTATTTTCTCTATTTATTTGAGTATTATGAACTAGAGTAGGATGAATAATTATAATAAAAATAAAATGTAAAGAATTAATTAGTAGCGATAAAAGTTAAAATGATATAATAATGATAATCTTTATAAATAAAAGAAACTGTTATGTTTATTTTTTCGATTGATAGATGCTTGTCTCGAGTTACTTTGGGGCTAGAATATTCTTCCTAAAAGTTGATAATAATGAGCATAGTCATCAATGAGATAAGATCATTACCTCTGGTACATCTTTGGTATGCTGCTGTAGGAAATGTAATGTCGGCTGCTCACGAGGCACTGAAATGTTCTAGTCATTAGGAGTGATTTTTGCAGGCTATTAATTGTACTTTTTCCTTTAGATATTTTTATTCTTCAGAATAATACTTCAATCTCGTCACAATTTGGTTGGTGGATAAATGAAATGATCTTTTCTAATAAAAGAATTATCTCTAACTTCTGCGTCTAAACATCTGGTTGGATAAGAACATTAGTCTCCACAAAATTAAGAACAACGTTAGTATTTTTAGTATTATTATAATGATAAATACACTGCAAAATTTGAAAACATAGGAATTAAACAAATTTGTTTTATCAATACCTTGTTTTTATCGGAATGTTATTAACATTTGCATTATTTCATTTGGTGTATTTTTGCATCTTTTTTAAAGATTTCTCATATATTTTTTGTAGTTTTTTCTACAAAAATAGTAACTTTATCATAAAAATAATTTTAAAATATTTTGATATATATTGCTTTTATTAATGGCGTTTAAACTTTCTATGTTCTTGTTGAGTATTAAATCTTATGAAGTTGTGTTTTTCTTTGGAAACAGAAGAAAAGAAACACGAAATTGCAAATTTTATAAAATGGTTTAGAAAATTACAAAATATTACAATAGAGCTACTATAATTTTAAATGTTACAAATTTCACATAGCTACCAAAATAATTTCTGTATACATTAAATTTAATTTATAGTTGCTGTGAAACTTTTTACATTATAATAGAAAGCTGACACGCAATTAGAAATTATCAATTTCAAATGTTACAATGTTTTATAATAAAAATATAATTTAAATATAATATGATATAATTTTAACTTTTAAAAAATATTCTAAAACATTTGAAATTTTAATGTAGAAATTATTAATTGGAAAAATCAACTGCATATTCTATTTTTAATAACAATTTTTAAAATCAAAGTCACATTTACATATTTAAAATTTTTCAATGTTTTCTTAATAACATTTTAAGTGTTATATATAAAATTAAGTACATATCAATTGAAATTTTTGTTAAAGTTCTGCAACTCATGTACTATTTCGTTTTTTTTTTATCCACCATATTGTAAGCTTTTTTTTTTTAATTCACTCATGATATTTAATGCTCAAACACCAAATTAGTAAGTGGTATATATATGAGAACTTCTATTTTCGTTTTATTATAAAAATGTTTTAAATAATTTATGGATTTTATTTAATTGAAATAATTTATTATTTATTTTATTTTTCTTTTTACATTACATTTCATGTATCGTTCTTCTTTTTCTTATTTGCTCAGTTGCATATAATTTCTTTCTTATGTACACTCCTATTGCTTACAACTCAAAGTAGTACAAATATAATATAATATATTTTACTCTTATCTTATTTTAATATTTTAAATAATTTAAAATTTTAATAAAGGAATTCTTAATAAAACTAATTAATTGTATATTCAATTTTTTAAAAAAATAATATTTATAAAATAAAATCATTTTATTTATTTAAATTTTGTTGATATTTACTTGATATCAATTTCTAAATACTAGACTTCAAATTAGAAACACATTCTTTTCCTTTTACATACTACATTATGTGCTTTTCTTTCTTTTTTGTATTCACTCTGATTATTTGAAATTCAAATGCCAATACTGCTGAGTAATATATAGATATGGCACATTATATTTTCTTCTTTATTATAAGAATATTTTAAATAACTTAAAGATTAATTTAAGTGAATAAATTTATTACTTATTCTTTTTTTTGTTACTTTAGACCTCATGTATTGTTTCTTTTATTTTTATTTACTCAATTGCATATTTTATTTCTTTCTTTTTCATGAGTGCTCATATTATTTATAGCCCAAATACAAATATAACTAAGTAGCATAAATATAATATGATATATTTTATTTTTAAATCATTCCTATATTTTAGATCAATTAAAAATTTAATATAGAAAATTTTAAAATTAGTCAATTACATAATCTATATTTAAAAAAATAATGTTCAATAAATAAATTTGAATTATTTATTATAGTTTTATTAATATTTTCTTCATATCAATTTTCAAGTGTTATATTTTAAATTAAAAACATATCAATTGAGAATTTGTCAACGGAAGCCCACACATTATTTTTTTCTCTTTTTATTTACTCTATTACATGATTTTTATTTTTTTTCTATTCATTCATAGTATTTAAAGTTTAAATGTAATATCATTGAGTAGTATATATGTAACATAATATAATTTATTTTTACTATAGAACTATTTTTAATAAGTTAAAGATCTTATTTAATTGAACTAATGTACAATATGTTCTATTTTTAATTTTATTATTTTATAGGTCATGCATTATTTTTCCTTCTTTTTTACTTTTTCTATTCCATGCTTTTCTTTTCTTTTTTTTAGGTTCAGTCATGTTATTTAACACTTAAAATGCTAAAATTACTAAATGGTATAGATATAATATAATATATTTTATTTTCAATACAAAATATTTTAAATAAGTTAGGGTTTTCATAAAGAATATATTCATTAAATTAATTATTTACACATTCTATTTTTTTACTAAAAGTATTTGAAGATTAAAATAAAATTTGATTTAACTTTTCCGATATTTTCTTTACATAGATTTTAATTAATACAAATTAATTACAAATATTGTCAAAACTTTAATTCTTGCATGCTATTTTTCTTCTCATTTGTCTGCACCATTACATGTTTTTTCCAACCAGGTCCTTAAAGAATAGCTTCATTGCTACATATTTGCCCTTAAAGGTCACCCTATTTACATCAATTAAAGTAAAAATTGATATATATAATGGCACAATGAATTTTTTATAAATAAGTGCAACATATTATGCTAATTATAATAATAAATTGATGTTCTAAAACCTTGTTTTTTAATAGAAGATAAGGGGTCTAACATAGAAAAAACTTAAGAAGATAGTTGTTGATTATGAATACCATGTTGATTTTTAATTAACCATCATCTAATGAATGCCTTGTGGAATATTAGACATCAGTTGTACCATAAATCAATGTCCAAAAGAATATCAATAAACAATTTCTCATGACCTATTTTTGAATCATCATGACCGGTGTAAAGATATTAATTAGATATCTTTACAAGTCTTTCCCTTCAAAATCTTTTTCTATTTCCTAAAAACATGCACTATGTAGAAATTTCAATTTTGAAAATTCACTAAATTTTTTACATTTTTTATTAAATTAGAAAACAGCTTTTCTTGAATTAATGAGGTACAATCTTTTATAAATTTTGAAAATAGAAGTTTATCTTTGAGTAATAGCATCCTCATCTTTAAGTAACAACGTTTTTTTAGTATACTCCTTAAAATATTTTTAGAAATTGCATTAAACATACTTTTCTTTAAAATGTTTCTTTTGAATATAAGTTTTGAAAATACACATACGTATACGTATGTGCGTACGTACATACATATATGTAGAAAAGATATTTTTCAAAGCTCAAAGCATATGAATTGATTACCTTTTCCTCAGATTCTTGAAAATGATTTTCTATTTTCTTTCGTAGAATCATGGACTATTCTCTTGTTTCACAAAACATTACTTTCAATAAAGCATAATAAAATTAGACTAGTAATATGCAAGCAAATATGCATCATATATATGATATAATTATATATAATTATACAATATATTTAGGTTATATCATAACCCATTAACCATTGTTAGAGTATTTTAAGATTTATGGAAAATGTTGAAATTAAATGATTTCTAAATAGATAAAAAGACAATCATGATAGTTATCATAGTGATTAACTATTAGAAGTGTCCATGGAAGGATTAAATTCATTGTTCTCAAGTGCTGATTAGGCAATGATTCTATGATTGCTATGGGTGATATGGCTACTGTAGCTAATGTAGGCACTAATGTTGCAACTATTGTAGGATCTATAGAACTATCAATGGGTACCTCAAAATTATTCATTATGTAAATCCTCCTCTTGAAATTATTCCGTTTGTTTCATCTTTAAAGAAAACCTATCAAAGAATTTTCTTTCCCAAAACAATTATTTGATAAAAAAAAATAACAAACACTACACCAAAAGGGTCTTTTAGTGGCAATTACATAAAAGCCACTGATTCCTTAAATTTGCTTAACTTTTTCTAGCAAGTAAAAATTTATTGATATAACTATACCATTTAGTGACAATTAACTTTAATTGCCTTTAAATGTCAAAAAGATTTAATTTCTACCTTCCTTTCTTTTTTTATTTTTATTTTTATTTTTATTTTCCTAACGTGAAACCTAAGTGGAAAACCAAAAATTTTCTCTCTTCTATTGCGAAACCTGGCCAAGCAGCAAAACTCAGACAAAATGCACCAGACATTTTCTTTCTTCTACTGCCAACTTAGTTGAGCAGCAAAATGCACAAACGAATTTCTTCGTCCATTGTTCTAGCGCAACCAAGCTGAACAACAAAATGCTTAATTTACTATCAACATCATCCCATGTAAGTTCATCTATTCCTTAAAATATGATTTGACTTGTATTTGTTTGTGATAGTAAGTTTTTGATTTCTTTCACGCTTCTTCTTTGATTCATAGACTTCTTGTTTTCTTCCATATGAAATGGGTTCCTTTTGTTTTTGCCTTGCTTATTATAAGGAACCCTTAATTTAATGTATCCCATATATGCTCTGGATTAGTCATGAAACTAGTAAGAACCTCGAAATTAGCTTTAACTGTACTGAAATTGACTCTTGTTCATATACTTCTACTATTGTGCGGAATGCACATAGTCTTTATTTTAACATAGAAGAAAATTCTAAAACAATAACATAGATGAAAATGGCTAGTTCGAAGTGTAGTTATTTTGTCTGTTGGGTTTGTTGGTTGGTCTATTCTGCTAGTATTCAGCTTTTGCTTTGGTCTACTTTGGTTGTTGTGTTTAACTCCATGTATCCCAAAATAAATAAATAAATAAAGGTATTTTCCCACCTCTTGTTCATTTTCAATCGATTATGGCTTCTCTTCACTTACACCTTTTTGTGTTGAAATCCACTCACATACTCTGCTCATAGGCCCTTTTGTTGTCGAGCCCCTAATGACTGAGTGTGAGTTCTTTGCATTTGGGATATGTGCTGCCTGCAAGGTGTCTTAAAGATCAGGAAATGCTAATATCTTTCTTCTTTATGAAAATCGTACTTATCAAATTTAATGCACACACACAATATTCTCAATCCCTCAAAATAATATTGTATGTCATTGCACTAATAGGCATTTTTTATTTACTTATTGGTGGTTGGACCCCAATTAGTTTTTATTGTTTACCTACTAATACCAATCTCTATCATCCACGTTGGAATTTACCAAGTCCTTGTTGCGGTACATGTATTCATCTATATAATTTTCTTAGTTTAGGAGATGATGAGCAGAAAGTTGCATTTTCAACAAATCTAATTTTTTTGCCTTTTATCTATGAACCATTTTACATGTAATTAAAAAACAAAAAAAAGGGAAAAAAGTGTGTCTAATCTAAAAAGAAAGAAGGCACATAAAATTTCTAATTTCTCAAAAAATGTAAATTACAGTTTTCAAAGCAAATGGATTTAACAAAACTAATATGACTTTTCATTGGATGAGAGTGAAAATACCTCCTGTAATTGGATGGCCATTTATATGTTGTTTGTTTGCTTGTTTCCAAAAAACTTTTGTCATTTTAGAATTTGTCTTTAGTATGTGCTTTGTGACCTAAAAATGTTTGAATTCATTTTGAAGACGATGGTGTTGATGATGTATAATCAAGCAGTGGGAACAATACGGAAAACCAGATTTAGGAAGGTTAGTCACTTCCATCCTTGGAGTAGCAACAGTCTAGAAGATCTACAGGCTTTGGATTTGTTAATGAAACAAGCAACAATCAAATTGGGAAAACAAAGAAAGTTGTCAGAGTCAACATAGATTGATGTAGTGGATTTAACATAAATTGCAGCATCACTTCCTTTTTTTTCCTGATATGTAAGTCAATCATATATATACGATTCCCTGCTTTCCTTCTAGAGTTATGCTAATTACTAACCAAACAAACTTATATACTATTTCTATGTCTATTTAGTTGCATTCATAGAATCATACTTAAGAAAATAGTATAGAATGCCTAATTAAATGTAATTTATACGATAGCAAGAAATAAATAAAATTAAAAGAAGAAAACAGAAGAAAGAGATAAAAATTGAATGGCTTTTTGGATGGAAGACTTAAAGGACTTGTCCTTATGTATAAAGTTTTATGGAGTGTAGATTGGGAGATGTCGATTTGTTTGAATTATATAAAACTTGATTTTGTTCAATAATAGACTTTGACTTGCCACTTGCAAAGTTGCAAGACTTCAAAATGCTACCAAAAAGAAATCCCATTGCATCGAATGGTAATAAGTAATAACATTCTATCTTTATTTTATTTCATTTTTATCAATCCAACAATATGAGCAATGCTATATGTATTAAAAACAAGATTGAGAATTAAGTTTTGAATCGAAATCAATGGCTATAACTAAAATACAAAATAATAAGATAAATTTATAAAAATTTAATCCAACATATATAAAAGATTTAAAATTTAGTTTTGGATTCCATTTTTGAATCCTATGGCATTTTCGAAAATTTATTTATTGAACAAATACATAATAAGTTAAAAATATTATGTTCAAAAAATATTTGGTTAAAATTATTTATAAACTTGTACAATTATCTAATATACTTCTATCATTCTTGTGAGAACTGGGTAAAAATCTTCATGTTAATTACCAGAGCCCGACCAATCTATGAAGGTTTAATATATTACTGAATATGGGGGGTTTAAATGAATTGAAAAGAAGAATATAAATAAATGTATTAAAAAATCTTTTTTACTAAAAATAATTCCCTCACATGCAAGGTGGGGTTTTTTTGGGCCTGGTGAGATAGGTTGGATGGGCTTCAATTCTGAGGCCTAGAAATCAGGATTTGTCCAAACATGTTCAAAAACACAAGAGCTTGGATAAGTTAGTTAGTTGGGTCCAGATTCTTCTTTCAAACCGCAACTTTCAAGCCCAAATTGTAAAGGTTTGAAGTCACTAGGAAAAAGGGCCGAAGAAGATTTTGAAAACTATTTTTAGTGAAAAATGTTTTTTAATACATTACAATTAAAACGTGTATTAATTTCAAGTCAAATATATAGACCATTGGAATCGAATGAACTCACATTGAATGAACTTAAGTTTTTAATGATGAAGAAATTTGACTAGCTCCTTTCCACTTAATTTAAACTTACATTAATTTATAATTTTATATTGGATGAACTTCTCACAAAACTAATTCATCTTGAATTTCAAATAATAATTACATAAGTTGTATTTGTAAAATTTTATATTAATCTAAAAAGATTTAATAACATTAAAATGAACACAATATATTTTTCAAAAATGATAAAAAGTTAATTATTTTGTTCAATACTTATCATCCCTTGAATTTTTTGTTGATGTGACATGCAAGATAATTATTATGCTTCCTTATTCATAACTCAATGGTTGATTTAGCTCAAAGCAAATTCAAAAATAAGTTAAGCAATGATATAAATTAACATAGAAGTAACTAATAGATTGTGCTATTAATGGATGTTAATATTATTGTAATTAATGTAACCTTTGTTCTTTTGTATTTTTTTTTCATTTTAGTTAATTACCATGGAAAGCCATAACAATAAGGAGTGGATGAATTGTTATAGGTTTATCCAAGAATGTCTAGAAAAGGGTAAAAGAGTTTATAACCCATGCGTTTAATAATAAAAATGATACGGAAAAAATTTTGTGCCCTTGTCAAAAATATATGTTGCAGTCTTTAGTTAATTGAAAACAAGCATATAATCATTTGGTGGCCTATGGTATTATTCCATTGCATGACACTTGATTTTGTCATGGAGAATCCATTGATGTATCAAAACCAAGGCAAGAAAATATAGATCAAGAAACTTCCAGGGTTGATAATATGATTGGAATGATATATAATGCTTTTAGGGGACTGACCAAAACCTTTGATATGGAGTTTGAAACTAACAATTTAGTAGAACCAATGTTAGAAGAAACTAATTCTTTGCCATCATAAAATGATCATCCAAATGTTGAGAATTTTAAGTGATTGATGAAAGATGTAGATGAAGAATTATACCTAGGGTACAAGAAATTCACCAAACTTTCTTTTTTGCTAGAACTTTATCACTTGAAAATTCTACATGGATGGAGTAATGAATCCTTTAATTTTTTACTTGGGCTTTTAAAAAAAGCACTTCCCAAGGGTGAAAAGCTATCTAAGTCCATGCATAAAACAAATAAAATCATTGGGGGATTGGATCTTAAGTATGAAAGAATTCATATGTGCCCTAATGATTGCATGCTATTTAGAAAAGAAAAGGGCTAAGGATGATGAATGCTTGATATATGGAGCCTTTAGCTAAAAAGATGATGAGAATGGCATTGAGGGTAGAACTACTACAAAGACAAAGAAAGGAAGAATTGCAGCCAAGGTTTTAAGGCATTTCCCTTTGGAACTAAGGCTACAAAAGTTATTCATGTCATGTAAAACTTTTGATCTCATGAGATGGCATGATAAAGAGTGTGATAAAGATATCTTTTTGTGACATTTGACTAACTCAAAAGCATGGAAAACTTTTGCTAAAGACCCCTGTAATGTTTAGCTTGGTTAGCTAGTGATGGAATTAACCCTTATGGCATAATGCAAAAGTGTTTATAGCATGTGACCAGTAATTTTAATGCCATATAATTTGCCTCCATGGTTATATATGAACCCAATAATATTTTATCCTCTTAATACATATTCTAGGACCAAAAGGACTTGGAAATAACATTGATATATACTTAGAACCTCTTATGGAAGAGTTGATAGAATTATGGAAAGTGGGGATTGAAACTTATGATGTATCAACAAATGAAATATTTCATATGCAAGCAGCTATCATGTGGGCTATAAATGATTTTTCTAGCATATGACACCTTATCAAGATGGAGTACTTATGGTCGATTTGCATGTCCTATTTACAATATAGACACATCCTCTATTAGATTGAACTATGGTAAAAAATTGTTATCTATGCTATTGATGTTTCTTGCTAAGACATAAATACAAACTAAATACAAAATCTTTTAATGGAACCAAAAAGTTGAGTCTAACACTATGTTCTATATCTAGGCCAATGGTTCTAGAATAACTAAAAGAAATTAACTTTACTTTGGGTGGACATGTAAATGTCACCGGGGTTAAGGCTCATACATAGAAGAAGAAAAGCATTTTTTTCAAATTTCTATATTAGAAGTATAACTTAATGTATCATAATCTTGATGTAATGCATGCATAGAAAAAATGTTTGATAACTTGGTTTATACAATACTGAGTATTGATAAAAAGTTAAAGGATAACCTAAGTGCTTAGTTTGATTTAAAAGAGATGAACATTAGACTATAGTTATGGCCTTAACAACAAGCATCTGGAAGAATATATCTTCCTTCAGCATCTTTCCAATTATCCCCATATGAGAAAAAGATATTTTATAAAGTACTAGAAAAAGTAGAATTCCCATAAGGCTATGCATTAAATGTTGCACTTTGTATTCACAAACACAAATTGTGTAGATTAATGACTCATGATTGTCATGTTTTAATGCAAGAATTTTTACATTTTGTGATGTGCTCAACTTTGCTTGAAAAAGTGAGGTCTATTTTGATTGAACCATACACATTCTTTTGAATGCTATGTGACAAAGTTCTTCAAGTTAGTGTTAGAGTTTCTTAAAGAAAGAAGTGCATTATTACTATGTCATTTGGAGAAAATATTCTCTCCATCATTTTTTACAATCGTGGTGCCTTTAGTTATTCACTTGGCAAAGGAAGCAAGACCTATTGGGCCTATGCATTATAGATGGATGTACCTAATTAAGAGGTAAGAAGTATTTAGCTAGAGTAAATATATAAATTTCAACTAAACTATAATCTTAACATTAGTTAACTTTTGTTTAGGTACTTTTTTGCATTAAAATCATATGTTCATAATCAAGCATACGCTAAAGGTTCAATAGTAAAAGCATATATTGCAAATAAATGTTTAGGCATTTTATGTACAATACCTAGAAAGTCGTGAGTTAAGGTTTTATTGGTCAAGAAGTGATGAAGATGTCTAAGAATTAGAAGAGAATCGAGAAGGATGTCTATATCCAAGTGTCAAGCAGCCATATGGCAAGATTGATGTCTTCATATTGGATGATAAAACATGCTTACAAGCATATCGATATGTCTTGTTCAATTGTGAATCTAATGTGGTTGAAACCTTAAAAAAGTGAGTAAAAGATCATGGTATTAGTGCTTGAATGCTTCTCTCACCTCCTAGTATTCTAATATGCTATGAATATGTAATGAACATCTTGCTGACATCAAAAGATTAAATTGTAAGAATCACTTTAGATATCATGAGCTATAGTCTATACACTTTGAAACATTTTATGATTGGTTCAAGGAGCAAGTAAGTACTTAGCTTTAACTAATATTAATTTATGATAAAAAAGCTTTGACTTCTATTCATCTTTTAATGTATTTCTTTGTTTTCTTTTTTTTTTTTGGTTAAAAAATAGGTACAGGAGTTATAATCTACATCTAACAAAGAAATCACTAATCATATTAAAGCTCTTGCTTAAGGTCCTAGCTATATTATGAAGAGGTTCTAGGCTTTTGATATAAATAATGGATATCAATTTCAAACAAAAGATTCTAAAAAAGTCCATGAAAAACACAAAATAATGGTGTTATGGTAGTCTTAAACACTAGAAGCAATTCAAGTGTAAGTAATAATGTCCTAAAGGAAGGTTTTCTCACCTATCATAGGGAACTAAATGGTATATTCAAACTAAATTACTATGAAAATTTTAAAGTTGTATTATTCAAATGTGATTAGGTTAATTTCACCACTAGTATAGGAGTCAAGAAAGATACATTGGGGTCATACTTGTAAATTTTTCACATTTAATTTACGTTAGCCATCGAATGAATGATAAACCTTTTATATTTTTGCTAGAAGCCCAACAAGTGATATATGTACAAGATCCTAAGGATCATGAATGGTTTGCTCCTAGGTCAATTAAACTAAGGGATATTTTTGACATGGGAGAGAAAAAGGATACATAAGTCAAATCATCCATGGATAATGAACTACCTCACTCCCATGGAATGGAATATGCTTTGGAACTAGAAGATGTCACTTTTGATTGGTTAAGAAGTGATGTTAATGGCATAGAAATTGATACTCAACCATCAAATGAATGCAAAGTTAACATTGATGAAACAAGTGATACATATCATGACAATGATTAAGAATAACAGAGATAGGTAATTTTATATATTTAATTATTTAACGAAGTTCATATTTATCCTCTTAATTATTTGACATTTCTTTATTTTGAATTCAACATGAGATGTTTTTTCTATCTTAAGTTACTATATGTGTATTGTGTTATATTATGTTATTTTCTTTTATTATAATGTCGAAATCTTTTGGTGAATATGCAAATAATGTTAGCATGACAAGAATGAAAAACTCTAAGTTAAATAGTCAAGGACAAACTGATGATAAAGTAAGAAGGCAGATGTTATAGTTGATTAATGAAAATAACTTATCACAAGAGCAGTCGCTTGATAATGTAGAAGACATGAATTTAGCTAACAGTATGGAAGATGAGTAAAGTGATGCACAAGGTACATCTTACTAAGATTTATATATTATCACTTCAGTTTAGAGGTTTATATTCAAGAATTATTTTGTTAATTTCTTATAATTTGAAGAATGAATTTGATAATCTTTACCTTACATAGTTCATCTTGTTAGATAAAGATTTTTCTATTGATCAAAAGAGTTATTGTTGTTTTACCATCTGAACTAAGTTTTCTATTAATCAAAAGGTGCATTAGTCTTATTTGTAGAATATCTTAATGTTAATACAATACCCAAAAAATTTTACTATTACTAATTTTAGTATTGTATATTCTTTAGCAGAATCTTTTGTTGAATCAAACAAGTCATGGCTAACTAATTTTTTTGAGTTATAATACTTATAGAAGCATTAGACCTTAAATCTAATTTGAATTAATAATCAATAATGTATAAATGTTATAGTTATTTGCAAAAGCAAGTATCTAATACTTTGATATATCAGAAATGTAATTAATTAATTTAGATATACATCTAGTTCCTAGTTTACAATTTGTAGCCTTGTAGGACTTCTAAATAAGATCCCTCTTGGAATTACTAATATACTTCTATTTTAGATTTTCATTGACACTAGTAAGTACTCATTGGTTACAAAAAAGCTCATGGAGTTTGATGATAAGGTTTTCTTCCTCTTGGAACATATCTTCGTATTTAATGTTAGGTTTTAAATAGTTTTTCCATCTTAGCCTGCAACTTGTCCCTTCTCTTTATAGCCTTGCTTGCACCATTTTTACAAGACAACTTACCAATTCAAGAGAGAAAATGGCAACAGACTTCTCACAAGCCATGCACAACTATCCTAAGCTATTATATTTGTTTATGAGCCTTAATCTTTATTTAAAATTGATCATGTAAAAATTGCTCAAAGAATTGTATACACTACTCATGTTATGTAATTCAACATAGGTTTCAATGTAGTATTAATTATTGGAGATGGTAGGCCAATTGCCTTCACCATGAGCCCTAACATAGGTTTTAAGAATCAAGTCCTCCTCAGGCTTCCAAAAATGCTTTCTAGGTTAGGGCTTCACTAATACTTTCACTTTCCATAGCGAGGTATCTATTTCATAACTTGTTTTGAGCTAAAATTTTTGTATTGAGCTTAAAGAATTGTATACACTACTCATGTTATGTAATTCAATATAGGTTTCAACATAGTATTAATTTTTGGATATGGTAGTCTAATTACCTCCACCATGAGTTTTAACATAGGTTTTAAGAATTAAGTCCTCTCAGGCTTCCAAAAATGCTTTCTAGGTTGGGACTTCACCAGTACTTTCACTTTTCATAGTGAAGTATTTATTTCGGAACTTGTTTTAAGCTAAAAATACAAAATTCTAATAATGATTTATATAGATGTGAAGTTGATTTTCTAATAACATTTCACTACACTTGTAAGTGGTAGCCCCTTTTGGTGAAAAGTCATGACCTATTCTAATTATGATTGGCGTGAATCCTATTACTGATTTCCACAAACCTTTATAATCTTCACTTTTTTTACCTAATAATAGTTTCCAAATTTTAAGGGGACTTAAAATTTTACTTTAAATTTTTACAAAAAAAAGATAGAGTTTCCTTATTTTTTAATACTTCTCGAGGGCCACACACTTCGATAATATAAAACTAATTTATTTTTAAATATGACAGCAATCACACAAACATATAATCATTACGACAAATTAACACTTGTGCCATAAATTATGCCACAAAAATTCAAAAATCATGGCAATTTTACCATTTTCCATGAGAAAAAAAATTAAACAAATGTCTAAAAAATTAAAAAATTTATGCCATAGAAAACTTTACCTATGGCAAAATATCACTTGTACCACGAACAAAGCTATAGGAACACAATCTCTATGGCAAAGTATTACTTGTGCTACGAAAAAACTTTATCTGTGGCAAAATGTCACTTATGCTACAAAATTAAGTTACGAGAACATATTCTTCATGGCAAAGTATTACTTGTGCTATGAAAAAATTTTACTTGTGGTGAAATATCACTTATATCACAAATTAAGTTATGAGAACATATTCCATATGGCAAAGTACACTTGTGCTATAAATTAAGTTATAAGTATGTATTTTTTGTGATAAAGTATCACTTATTCTATCATATAAGTCAGAAAAATTTATCTATGACAAAGTATTACTTATGCTAGGAATTAATTCTATGAATAAAATCATAGTTAGATATATTATTTTTAGTAGCTATTTATATATAAAAAATATTATTTATAATAAGTGCAACAAGCTACAATATGGCAGACAATAAAAAATATAAATAATTACGTAACTTTCCATCAATTATATTTATATAATAAAATTAATATACATCAATAAAATAAATAATATAATATATTAAAGATTGTATTAAATAATTATTCAATGAATTTAAATTTTATACATACTAAAATTAAAAATTATTAGGATTTACATTTACACAAACCACACACAGATATATATACATACATATATATATATATATATATATATATATATATATATATATATATATATATATATATATATATATATATATACTTATAATACATACATACATAGATAATAATTTTTTCAATTGTTATTCAATGCGAATCTTAAAATGTGAATTAAACAAGAAATCATTCAAGGTATATAATATTATAAAAATTTATTTTTTATCGCATCACATTATTCTTAAAAAATGTTTTAATAAGAAAGATATATATATTATGAAAATACTATAATTATTATATTATATATAAATAATATAATTTATGAGATAAGTTATAATAACTTTTATTAGAGAAATATGTAATAATAAAATTTTCATTCATCACTATAATATTAACAAAATTTTCATTAAAAAAAATTAAAAATATCAGTTATGTAAAATTATGTATAATTTAATAATAATAAAAATTATTGTATTAAATAATTTTAAGGAAATTATATTTAAGGGAGTGATATATATAAAATAGTCCAAAATTTCATTTTTCTTCCTTTATTAATTCCAATTGTATTAATTTCATTTCTCACATATATTTTGTAATAAATTCTTTCCTCCTAAATAATAATTTAATTAATTTAGTCTAGTCATTAATAATTTTATTGATAGGTTAATGACTTTATAAATGGAAGAATAAAAATCAATATAAATAACATATGAGAGGAAGAAATTAAATATAAAAAATTTGTGAAAGTTTGAATGATTTAACTTATCTTTGTAAATAATAAAAATATGTATTATTAATAAAAATTAAAATTAAATAATTTATAAATAAAATTTAACATATACATAATAGAAGTTATGATTTGTATGGATATTTATTTCATATAATTTAACCTTTATTGAAGGATTTTTAGAAAATAAAAAAAATTTCTTTAAAGATGTAAAAATTTTAATTTTATTTGTAATAACTCAATTAATAATATTTAATTAAAAATATTAATAAAAAGAATAAAATCAACTAATTAATTATTTATGAGAGACAAATTTGATATAAGATATTTGTAAAGGATAAATTTGATATAAGCAAAATTAGTAATGAAACAAATGAAAATTTAGTTTATAAAAAATTAATTTTTAAAATAAATTAATAAAATATTTTAGTATTAATGTATTTTCATTATATATATTTATGTAATATTTTATTATTATATAATTAGTGTTATATAAGTGTAGTTTTATTTTTAAATTCAATTGGTTAATTAAAATTTTATATAAAATATTTTGTTTTATACTATTAAAAAAGCAAACTAGCATAGTGGTAAGGCATGACATTCATCAGCTTGGAAATTCAAGTTCGATTCTTGGTAAATGCAATTTATAATTTCTAGACAAATAGAATTTCAATGATTTATCCTATCTAAATATAAGTCGAAAGTATTAACAAATTTCAACAGATGTACAAATAAAATGATAGGATAATACCTTATTAAATTGGCTAAATAATTAATTTAATTTATATTTTAACTAATTACATTAATTTTTATAATTATTTTATTTTATTTTTATCACAATTTTATTCGTGGCAATATAATTTACTAGCCCCGGATATGCCTTTCTTACCACGTTTGTACTCATGGTTAAAAGAATCTATTAGCCACAACTGAACTTATGGCAAAAAAAAATCATTTATATCACAAGACCCTTTTTCCTGTAGCAATTTCCTTGCCACGCTTACTTATGCCATAGGATCATTCAACCAGTATTTTTATGACTAAATAGCATAGTTACAAAAAATTTTGATCTTGTGCCATGATTTTAATCATGGCATAAGTGTTAATTTGTTATAGTGAATACAGTACAATTACATCATACATGTGAATAAACCATTCAACACATCAATGACTGAATCAATGATAGTTACTATAACATCACGTATTAGTTACCATGGCCATATATGTAGCCACTATCTAATTTCAAAGCCATTTCTATGCTTGCTTAACTATTCTATGGGAATTTCTCATTGACTCACAAATCAATATTATATCTTCCATAACTATTTGTCAAAAATTTACTATTTGACTTTCACATTATAACTCCATTACTATTCACAATTTTCAAGATTGTTGGTATAACACAATTCATAACTTCTAATGCCATCCATGGGCAAATTTGCAATGAT
Source organism: Sindora glabra (assembly GCA_020226215.1). Classification (NCBI taxonomy): domain Eukaryota; kingdom Viridiplantae; phylum Streptophyta; class Magnoliopsida; order Fabales; family Fabaceae; genus Sindora; species Sindora glabra. Next base: position 47,372,536 of record CM035235.1, on the reverse strand, counting down.
ATATATATATATATATATATATATATATATATATATATATATATATATATATGAGAGCTTGACTCTCAAATCACATTTCACACCACGATTTCTAATTTACTAGTGATAGAGAGTTCATCCATGAACATTCAGAAATTAGTAATAACCTCATCACACTTCCACTATGCACTCTGATCCATTAACATACACATAAAGATACACACACACACACATACACAAGAATATAGATTCAATACTATTGGTGAGAAGAACACAATTTACAATAATTAAATTGTATTTTATTTAAATAAAAGTTTAGTGATAAGATATATACTCACCTAGTATTGTCCACAACTTCGAAGATTCTCAACCTTTCAACCTCCATCTTTTGTCTCCTCCTATTTATCAATTCATGATGATAAAATATTATTATATGCATATTATTTACTTTCTTTTCCCTTATTATAAATCTTTACTCAACTAACAGCAATATAATAACATTCCTTATTATTTACTTGCGTTTCCTACTATTAACTAGTATTCCAAGTTTGGCACTGAATTATTTTAGATCCTCACTTTTGAAGATGATTGTTAACAAGTTTGATGGTTAGCTTTAATTATAGTTAAATCGTAGATTTTGCTGGCAGGATGTTTTGATATTACCAAGCACAACGTTTTGTGAGAGTGCAAGTGACACACCAAAGCCATATTATTAGTGATCAACGACATAATAAATATCATATTTTGAGTATGCTGTTCTGTAAAATGTTGTATATGGATGTTTTATTCTCTATAAAGATAGACAAGCCTCACTACATTCTTTGTTTACTTCTAAAGCAGCTTATTTTAGTTTATTTTAATTTATAATTAGTATAAAAACACTATGTAAGAAGCGTGTCAAGATTTGCATTTAGTTTTGAAAGTATAAATGCATTAAATCCCAAATTTTGCAGCTTATCACCACTTAGTACAATTTGTCTAGAGTAAATACATACTATCATATTTCAAATTTACTAGTTATATAATTTCACTCAAGACACCAAGTAATTAACTATTCTTGTACGTAGTTATTTATATGGAATTCATCCGTGATAATACATATATATATTAAACACCCAAGTAGCTTGGAACTATAAATGATAAAATTCAAGAATATATTAAGTTTTAGGGCATTTGTGAATAATCCTGAATCAGATTAGTCTTCTGAGCTAAATTAGTTCACCTTTTCTCTAAAGAGCCATCGGTAACTTCCCACCGCCGGCAAAGACAGCAGACACCGTTGAAGAAGGAGCAACAATCGGCTCCCCTGTTTCTGCCACTTCGAGCACGAGTGCTGCTACAGTCCCCGAGTTACTAGAGGCTTGCTGGTTGAATAAAATGACGGGAAGAGCAGCTCCCTTTTACACGTCGGTAGCTCGTTTTTGTTGAAGATGTTCGATAGCTCTTGGGAAAGTCCACCAACGACAGCAGCGACGCCGCCATACTGCTGCTCAGCAATAGGGAAGAAACTTCATGTCGAGGCAACGTTTAGCCGGCGAGGACGGTGGAGGAGCAAAGACAAGAAGAAGAGAGAAAAGAGGGAAGGAACAACCCGAGAGATGCAGCAGACTTTTCTCCTTTTTATATAAGAGTAAAAGAGCTATTGTACCCGCTGGAATGAGGCAAATAAAATAATAGAAAATGGGTTTAAGAGACAAACCGAGAGTGTGTTAGAGATAGAGAAAAAAGAGACTTCGGGAGAGAGAGAACCCGTATAAGAGGAGAGGAGACTGACGGGAATATATATTAAAAAAAAGCCAAAACTAATAATAAAAAAAAATGGGCACCGGCTTCATAACGTGAAAGGCAGGAGAAATCAAGAAAATAAAGTGAGAGAGAGAGCATGTGTGCGCCAGAAAGGCAATGGGTCAAAAGAGGGAGAATATGCTGCCATATTGCTGTACTGTGTATAAGAAAAAGCCAGAGAAAAATAAAATAAAAAGAAAGAGAGCTGAAAACTCCGGAAAGAGAAAATAATCCAAGGAGAAAAAAATATATCAATTTCATATAACAAATTTTGTTTTAACAATAATTTCAATTCAATTATTTTCAATCCTTTCCAATACATAAACATATTTGAAATTCTAAAATGAGTACTTTTATCTCCCTTTATTCTCAAAGTGGATTTATCCATTACCAACAATTAATTCATAAGAGTTCTATTCATAAATATTACTTCCAACTTATGAAAATTTCTCATAGAAACTATTTAATCGAGTCTCAAATTAATAACAGCCGTATATATAAAATGAATGAATTTTAAATATTTTCATAAGTATCATTTCCAATATTTCAAAACTTTTAATATTAAAAAATAAATTTAAAATTAAATATTAATCAAATAAATATTCATTCACATATTTATCCACAGATTTGAAAATTTATATAAATTTAAATTTCAACCTGGGATATTACATGAAAAAACCACGTCGATGTGAAGCCGATAGCTAGAGCTAAGAATCCACTAGATGTCATCATCAATTGTGATACCAATCATACTAATATATCTGCCCAAAAAAATAACGACAAAGGCAGCCAACCATATGAAACAAAGATGTTTATAGGTTCAGGAATGGTGGCCAATCCCACTTCGCAGCTACACCACCCCATTTAGTCACGAGTCTGAATAATTAATATCTGATGAAGTGATCAACTGTACGACTAATATACCTGATCTGTTATTTATCAAACTATGTTTCAGATGATACTTTGGAGGAGAAAGTATAATAAACAAATTAACTTTTCTGCATATTTGGGATTAAGCTTAGTTTAAGTGCCCACTTGTATTGCAATATTGGATATCAAAATTATTGCAATTTAGTTTAGATTGTTAATATATAGTTTATAATTTCTTTTAGTTGTTTGATTTTTTTTATCCCCATTTTGTATAGGCATTGATAAAAGAAAAGTTGAATGATGTTAAAACATCAAATGAACAACATTTTGAAAGTGTTGCTTGGGAAGGAAATATATACTCTCAAGTTTTTGGAGTTAAAAGAAGTAGCCATATAGAAGGACTTGGACTTGGT